>JASCZW010008630.1:0-48710 GCA_034211315.2 Aedes japonicus | reverse complement strand
TTGTAATGAATCTTAGAGGGTTTGAGTTGTTTAGTGGAATGCCTGTAACTAGAAATTAGAAGAAAAATTAGTATTCTCCATTTAGAATATAAGATAAGCAAAGGTAGTTGGAATTAAATGGAGAATACTTATTTTTCTTCTAATTTCTAATCCTTGTAATGTTTAATTACAAGACACACCGTCGACTTTGGGAATTTTAATTGCTATTTTTGAAGCAAACCACAAAGGACTCTTTTGATGTTTGTGCATAGTTAATTATCTTTTCTCAAGTTCCATGATCCGTAATTTCGAGATGCGTCGATCAATCGAGAAAAACTTTTCACCCATTTCTTCGTCAATGAAACATCAACAAATGTTTTTTGCTCCAACCGTGCATCCAGATTTACTTTGAATCGAGCTTTAAATTGCCCTTATCGATAGTTGCAGCCCAACCGTGTCGAAAAATCTCACTTAAACTTGTCCATTGCCACGATGCTTCAGTTCAAGAGACACATAATTGATTAGACGTCGTGCTAATTCAGTGTACCGTTTACCAAAATGAACCATGCTGCTAAACCTTTTACCCAACATCCCAGTAATTTCCCGCACAAGAGCATAGGTGCTATCAGTTTCCATTAAAACGAGTATCATGTCAACATAAACGCCTACCCTTTCCTTATTTTATCCACATTCGGGCGTGGCCGGCGGCTGTATTACCCTGGTCTTGGATTAACAGTGTTTACACATCGAGGATATCTGTTAGTCCCAAGCATCATCTGTTTATTCTACTCAAATACTCTGTGTAATAACAACTGATCTTGCAATACCAAAGTACCAAACCAAACCTGGGGCGATTAATCGTACTCGTTCTCATGCTCAATATCCGTTTGTAGAAATGGAGCCAAATGCATAGCTGCTTACACAAATAGAGCATGAGCATGATTGACCGTCCACGGATGCTACTCCGTTATTGCCAGATCAGCTGTATTTACACAAAGAACCAACAGATGATGTTAGGGACCAACATGCATCCTCAATGTATAAAAACTGGTGACCCATTATAAAGCAATACCGGCGCCGGCCGTGCCCGAGTGCTGGCCAAGTAGGGAATAGGAAGGAACGTATTGACGTGATACTCGCTTTGAAGGAAACCGAGAAATCCTCTGCACTTCCACGAGAAATTACTGAGATGTTGGATAGTTGGGAGAAGGTTAGCAGCAGGGGCCGTTTTGGTTAACGGTATGCTGTGACTATAAAGAGACAAGAATAAAACAAAACAAAACAAAATAGACAAAATAAAATAAAACAGGATATTAGATATTTTCCTCAAAATTTAGTAGAAATAAATTATTGGTTGCCTGAAAAGAAACAAAATTAAGAACAAAGATTGAGAACGAAGATGTTCCCCGGATGTTTAATGAGCTTAGCTGTTTCTCTGAAAAGATACTAAAAGTTATTGTTGCGCGCTGTCGATGGTTGATTATAACTATTTGTTGGACACTATTGGCTGAGATTAGTGAGAACATTTCATTGCATAAATGACTATAATACTCAGTTGTTTATTAAGCTGAAGCCCATTCGAACTATATCTGATGAACTCAGTCGGCTGTTCTACTTAGTAGCCCCTTAATTTTGAAATGTTACTGGTCTATACTTTTACAATGTCACCCTTCATTGTAAGTGAGTTGTTTGATGGTTAGTTATTGGTTTGATCTATGAACAAACCACATCCTATAATAACCGAACTAGAAATTCACAATCCACCGATTCCAAATCACTAAATAAATTCCCACCGCCTAACATGCAAGTGGGCGGAATGTTGGAAAAACTTGGGAAAATTGTATAAGAATCAACCCGAGCAAAGGATTATACCTAATTGATAACAAGTTGCATCGCATTTTTTGGACGCTTGAGCCCAAATTTTTTTGAACTCCTGCATGTTCCCAGCTGCCTTACCAGTCTTCTTGAAGACCCTCTTCACGATTGCCCAGTAACGTTCGATGGGTCGAAGCTGAGGGCAATTTGGTGGATTGATATTTTTCTCAATGAAATCTATACCCTTTTCCGCAAGCCAATTGAGAGTGGTTTTGGCATAGTGAGCCGACGCTAAATCCGGCCAAAACAGTGGAGGTGTACTATGCTTCTTATATAAAGGCAACAATCTCTTCTGGAGACACTCAGATCGATAGATTTCCGCATTTATAGTTCCGGTAGTGTAAAAAATTGTTGACTTCAAACCACAGGAACATATTGCTTGCCATACCAGTACCTTTCGACCGAATTTCTCCACTTGAATCGACCTGTCCGCATCGCTCACATCCTCCCCAACGGTACAGTAAAGTATTGTGGACCTGGAAGGGTTTTTGAGTCCTCATTTACATAGGTCTCATCGTCCATCAAAACGCATGCATCTGGACGCTGTAAAAGACGTGAATACAATTTCCGGGCCCTTGTTGCTGCTCGCTTCTTCTGTTCTGCACTTTGTTTCGAGTTTTTCTGCTTCTTGTAGGTCTTCAGGTGGTTTTGTCTCTTGATACGCTGGATCATTCCGACACTCGTTTCTGCTTTTTCGTCCAAATCACGTATTGACATTGATTTGTTCTTCATGATTAGAGATACCACTTTCTGCTCCAGTTTCGGGTTGGAAGAACCGGGTTTTCTGCCTCTTCCTGGTAGCTCATCCAAAGAATAGTGCTCCCCAAACTTATTAATGATGGTTTTAACACTCGCATGATGAATTCCAAACCGCTTCGCCAATTTTCGCATAGTAATACCCTTCTCACTTAGCCATGTGTCCAGAACCTTAATTTTCACTTCCTTTTCAATACGCGACATTTTGAAAACGCAGAATTTGAACCACACAAACAAGTAAACAAAAGAAAGCTGACAGTCAAACGCACATCATGCAATGTTCAGAGCATAAAAAACCATCACAAATACATGCATACAACGCAAATGTATGTGGATAGCTTATATTCGATACACTCCTTATGTTTTTTTTTGTCTTGATTATCGAGATTTTCAGCCTCGGGCTTGCTCATCTCCCGTCAGTCCAGTCAGTCAAACACCACTTTTGGGCATTTTTGTAACTTCTCTGGGGTTGAGATTCGAACTCGTGACTTAGGCGTGAACTTAATATGTTATCATTCAGGCTGAATAAACAGCCAAAATAACAGAATGAATAACAAAAAAAAATACTCGTTGATTATCATAATAATAACTTATTTTGTTATCACTTCGAACAACTTGATAACAAATCCTGTATTCTAAGCAAATTTATTGAAATAGTATCAAATTATGTTATCAATTTGAAATCAAACACTCATGCTAATAACAGAAAAAAATATTTTGATTAAAAGCAAAAATTCTTGTTCAAACATGCTGGAAATATTTATAGTTTTAAAGTTCAACTTATAACGTTCATAAAAACTAGTGTGTTCAAAATGATAACATATGATAACAAAATTTGCCAATGGTGATAACTAAATTTGTTATGCGATTACAATCAAAACGATAACTGGGATAACAAAACTTGTTACTTATATGATATCAGCTTGTTATTTTCGTTTACTAGGGAACCCTCTCAGATTTAACGCTAATATGCTATTATGATAAATTTATAAGCTCATAACTTCATACTAGTTTGTGATTTGAAAAGTGTCCAGATTCATGAACGGCAACTGATGCAGCACTTTATCCGAACTTTGGATTTGTAATTTTATGTCGGTTAACAAATCTTTGAACAAATGTGCAAATGCACGTTGGCCAATATTTAGTGTTAACCTGTTGGTACGTGTGCTCTACTCCAAGTTCCCCTTCTTTCAAATTCAACTTTAGTTCAATTTACCCATTGAGTTGTACACATCACAATAGAAACTATTGCGATGGTGCACGGACGTTAGATTACTAGATAACCTATTTAGGATTATATCTGAAAAATCCAAATTTGGCCACCAACTTTTCCGAAGCTTCTCCTTTATGTTCGTGTCCACTGTTTTGTATAATGTCATTTCGTCTTACCTCTTCTGGTTCATTTATTTTTCTTTGCCTGATTCTTTTCGTATGTTCTACATTATTCAATTTTGTTTTTTGCTGTCCTTTTATTGTGTCTGTTTTATTTAGCTGAAACCAATTTCCTAGTCTTGGAGGTAGCGTTTGAAAATACGTGTTTTTTTTTTTAACGGGATGGAAAATCTGCTCACAGACGCCTAACGAACTCATGGCGTGGGGATGAGGGTGCCGACTCCTCGACCCACTAAAAACCCTCCCGTGCCTCTAGCCTTGGTCGTTTCGCCACTTGTCCTTTAGCTCTGAAACAATCCGGGAGGCCGCCGTTTTTACCGCGTCCCAAGTGTCCTATTTTGACACATTCTCTGGACAAGATTGTCCGGTGTCGTGTCCCAACTGCTCACGGCCATCATTCCGTTCCTCGCGTCAATGAAGCGAGGGCAGACGAAAAACAGATGTTCCGCAATTTCATCCGCTTCCGCGCATACTAGACACGCTGAGGACTCAGTGTACCCGTACTTATGCAGATACTGGCCCGACAGTTTACTTCCCCATGACGCCGCTCGACCCATCCAGATATTTCTGGAATTAGTCGGTGGCTTCCACTCCCTCTGCCACCTGGCCACAGACGTAACTCTGGTGGTCCTGCGGATTCCTCTTGTGCCCCTCTGCTCGAAGCACTCTGCATCCTTTTTTATTGTGATGCCAATAGGCATCATCCCCGCTAAAACGCATACCGTGTCACGTGACACTGTGCGGTATGTGCTGACAACTCTCAGGCACATTAGCCTGTGAGTACTTTCGAGCTTACCGAGTTAACTCTTAGTACTCAGAGCGGTGACCCATGTCGGCCCACCATACCTCATTATCGACACGGCGACGCTTGCCAGGAGCCTGCGCTTGCTCCCCTGTACCGCTGAGCTGTTCGACATCAAGCGGAATAATGCCGATATAGCCATGGAGGCTTTCTTGCAGGCGTAGTCGACGTAACTGGTAAATGACAACTTGTCGTTGATCATGATCCCTAGATACCTCAAAGCCTTCTTCGATACGATTGTGCAGTTACCTGCACTAATCGTCGCGTGTTGCTCCGATTTTCGGTTATTAACGACCGTGACCTCAGTCTTGTGGATCGCTCGCTCCAGTTTCCTGGAACTCATCCATCCCTCCACGATGCCTTCGTCTTTGTCTGCAAACCCAGAATCTTGTACAGGTATCCCGGAACGTGAAAACGTTGGAGCGATAGCTACCCAACTGGACGCATTTCGCACGTCCAGGGTGAACACTGCACAGTAGCGGACACCTCGCCTCTTGCGCTGGATTGCCACTTCGGCCGTTTTGGTGACGAACAGAATTGCACCCACCGTCGACTTCCCTTAACGAAAGCCGAACTGGTTTTTAAACAGACCGTCTAAGCCCTCCGTGTACTTGGTTCATCTATTAAGGATAACCCTTTAGAGCAATTTGCCCGCTATATCCAACAGGCATATAGGTCTATATGCCGATGAGTCCCCAGGTGGATTCCCTGCCTTTGGTAGCAGTACTAGAGTCGGGATTTTCCAGGCGTCCGGGAAGACGCCCTCGTCCAGACATCTTTGCATCGCCGCCCTGAACATTCCGGGCGCCAGTGAAATAACCGTCTTGATGGCCAGGTTCGGTATACCGTCAGGTCCTGGCGCTTTGTTTACCTTCAACGATTTGCCTATCGCAATGATTTCCTCGATTGTGACGGTCGCTTCGTCCCCTTCGTTCGCGGTGCCATTTTCGTGGGGCAATTCTGCAATCATAGGGGGGCAGGGACTCTGGTCGTGACTCGGAAAGAGCCCCTTGATGATGACCTGTAGCCACCCGATAGGCGTCACCCCATGGATTCGTGTTTCGAACACAGACCTTCAAAGCAGGCTCGTCTGCTGGCCTTTATCTCGCGGCGCTCCGATCTTTCCAAGTCCGATCGCGCTCTTTACATCCTCCTTCTAGCTCGGTGGCAACATCTCCGGAGGTTGCGATCGTCTCTGTCCACCAGTAATCTGTTCCAACATGACGGAATCTGTTCCAACATCTGTTCCAACATGACGGAATAAACTATCTCCACTAACTCATTTTAGATTGTTGCCGATGTTACAGAAAACACTGCAGTAGCATTAATTAAATCTAAGAACGATCAATCCTTCGAGGCTAGAAAGTCACACATGCCCTTGTAATGTCCTCTATTCACGGAGATTAGAGATTTTTTATTCGACGTTGCCAATGTTACAACATTTATTCTATTCTCTATACTCTGTGCAGACCACAAAGTGCACAAAACAGACACTAACTCATCGGCAATCAAGGTATTGGAAATACAATATTTCTACAAACGATCTGCGTGTACTAAGGACTGTATCGTTAATTATGACTACACCTAAAAATTGCTGTATTTAAATATGTTTTATTTATTTTGCAACTCAAATTTATTTACATTGTTTATTGACCATCAAAAAACCCCTTAAATTAGTATTCATTTAATTTTTCGTAGATCTGGCCAGCTCTCGCACCTTCTTCTTGATGTTTCTCTTGAGGTTTTGCACAACCGTTCCGTCGATGGTTTTGCTTACCCAGTCTTTGTTTTTTAATTTGATGATGTAATCTGCTCCTCTAGCCTTCTCCCGCAGCTTTCCTTTCATCAAAGCCCAAAATTTCTCAATTGGCTTTATTTGCACACAATTTGGAGGTTTCATCGCCTTTTCTACAAATTGGACATTGTTCACTTCATACCAGTCCAAGATAGCACGCGCATAGTGGCAGGATGCCAAATCAGGCCAAAACAGTGTCGAACCTTTGTGTTTTCGGATTTGTGGCAGAATTCCTTTCTGCAGGCATTCATTCCGGTACATTTCGGCGTTCATATTTGCGGTATTGGAAAACGGTGTCGATTTCATACTGCACTGACAAATTTCTTGCCAAACTAACACCTTTTTTCCAAATTTTTAGCAAAAAATCGATTTCTCCGAAATTGGAAATCCGTTCCACGCTTCACGGCGTATAACTCATGGCATCCATGATAATGCATATGTCCTTTTTGCTCAAAACGTTGTCGTACAGCTTCCGAGCTCGAATTTTCACGGAATCCGCCTGAGTTTGGCTGCGTTTCGGACATTTTTGTTTCCGGTTCTTCTTCAGGGAATTTCGCTCCTTTGTGCGTTGGACCATTCCAATCGTCGATCCACACATTTTTGCGCAATCTCCGATAAATACCTCCATTTTTCCTTCAAAAACTTTGCAAATTTGTTTGTCCACATTTGGGTTTGACGCACCTGTTTTTCTACTACGGCCGGGTAAGTCCTTCAATGTGTTATGCAAATCAGTTGATCGCATTTTGGACCGCACAGACACTAACACCTTCTTCTTTTGCTAATTTTCTTAGCGACAATCCCTTTTCAGTGCAGTACTTGGTCACAATCGATTTTCGCGTATCTTCCGTAAAACCACGCATTGTTCCGCTTGAAGTAAAACTTTAATTTTTAATGAAGGTTTTCGTTTGTTTACAAGGCAAGCAACACATTGACACTTAACAGGTGTCAAAATAAGTCATAGTCTTTTTCATACAGAACCTCAAAGGTGTACTCATAATTAACGATGCAGTCCTTATACACAGAATCAGGTGCACAATCTGTAGGGCCCAATTTGGGAGTGGATCTTTTTTTATGTTGATGATGATGATGAGATGCAACCATCTATTGTAGCATGGTAACTTTCCATAGCAGTGGAATAATCTGAAAAACGATTTGAACAGGATTCTACTGTTGTTTGTGATCATCAAGCACCTGTATGAAGGGCCAAAAACGTTTGGGTGGGCTCGCAAGCAGATACACTTACGCGAAAGAGAATCTCCTTCCAAAAGTAAGTTCACACCCACAGCACTAGAATCGAGCCCTCGATTGACTGAATGAACCCAATAGGGCCGAAGAGCCCGCCCTCGTTTCGCGAAATGTTTACAATAGGGAGGAGGCAGTCCCATGCTCCCTATCCAAATCGTTTCACTTGGGTGCCCTGATAGTCCCTCCCTTTCCCATTTATATATTAGGTCGTGGATATTCAGTATATTTTGTAGTGGACATTTGATTGCTTACCTTGTGTTAGAAAATTTTGCTGAAAGTAAACTTGGTTAGGGTTTGTGCCGTTCTTTAAGAAAGTGGATCCTTTTTTTATGTTATACCAACAACAATGCATTTTAAATTTAAACTTGTCTATTTTAAGATCTGTAATAAATAGAATCGATACCAGGAAGGCAATAAAAAATCGTGGTTAATTCCTAACGGAATAAAATATCATCTTCATGGACTGTTTTTTAAAAGAAGAGAGGTTTGTTTGATCTTTTTTTGTGACAGCCACTGCAAATGTACCAGTGCCAGTCACTGCAAACATAAAGATGGTTTGCTGATTTGATTATCAATTTATTTTAATGATAAAACTCCCTGCCTAAACGCAGAATTAAATCTTGAGTTGCTATAAATTGCTCATTTGTGAAATCGTCCAGGACCATTGGCGCATGGTCCCGTCTGCTACCGTGTAGTTATCGACGTCACTCTTTTTGTCTACATTGTTTAGATCTACTAACATAAATGAATTTGACGATCTGCTTCTCCTTTATCCTGTACTGATCACTGAATTGAAAAAGTTAAGTTGTATGCATTTCAGATGAAGAGTGAGGATCAACAAAAAAAAAAAGAATTGTGTGTTGCTGTGGTAAGACGGAAACAGATGAATGAATGGATAACGGCAAAAAAAAACTAAAACAAGAATGAACAATCGTAACATGGACGTATTGAGGCTAATTGGAATTCGTGAAAAAAAAATCCAAAATGCAAGAGTTAAGGCAACGCACACACACACACATACACATACACACACACACACACACATACACACACACACACAAACACCGCATTCAAGGACATGGAGGTCAGGTAATTGTTACTCATTGTATTTATATTAATAAAATTTATTTTTTATAGGTTTGTGTCGACCATCAGTTTAATTAGTTGAATCGGCTGTGTCAACACTTCGTTCCGCAATATTTTGTTATCGGGCCAAGCGTTTTGTCTATTGTTTCGGTTGCCTGTTGTTCGTTGCGCGAGTGATCGAGTAAGCATGAAAAACCGTGGTTCGCCGGGTAAGATGGATCGGTGGTGAGGTACATAATTGATTGTGGTCCAAATTATTCGTTCGTGATGCCCGTCGGGCCACCCTATCTTGGAACAAATAAACCACTGTCCCATTTTTTAAGTGACTACAGCGGCATCCGTACCGTTGGTCTAGATCGGTCCAAGTTGGCTCTCAGGCGTTGAGATGAATTGACTTGTTTTCCTAATGAAATACCACTATCACACTCTGTGAGTGGCCCCAATAGCATCCCTACTGTTGGTTTAAACCGGTCAAAATCGGCATTTTAGCATTATTTAAAATCACTTTGTTTTGTAGAAGGAGATGTTCGCTCATCACCATGAGGCACCAAGAGTGAACATTAATGTTTTTGGCTAGAATGAAAGATGTGAAGAGAAAGTGTTGATAGTTCCGTCAGATGCGGCAGGTAGGAAAATCTAACAGATGTTTTTGAAAATTGAGCGAAAGGGCATGTATCCATTAATTATACTGGTGGGGACCAGTATTGCATCGCTTCACGGTGTTTTCTCTCCGAGGTCTCTACGTTGGAGACGACGAGAAGAAACGTTAGTGATCGTCAGTCGGTGCGAATCAAAACAAACCCAAAAAAGGAGAGAGTTCCTCTCCCATGTGCGCATCAATAAACAGAGTGCACAGATCGCTAGAATAACTATACAAGCCATAGTGGTACATGAGCGTCTTTCCATCAGTGTTGTTGAATCATGAGCGTTTTCACGATTTGCAGCCGAGAGTTCTCTGCTCGCGAGAGGAGAGAACACAAATAATGCTGCTGTTCATCATCCCCCTATCGTTTCCGCAGGAGAGTGAATGTGTGTATTTTTGCCATTGCGCTTTCTTCTCTTCATGCTAGGAAACGAACTATTATTGAGTGGCGAGGAACCAACTCGCATGGTGAGTGAGTACCGCATGAGCAGCTGACGGGTTTGCTCATTGAGTTAACGATGCTGGTTGAACAAGATGTTACGGATAATTCGCTTGCGTCTAGTAGGTGGATATCTGCGGCGTGCCACCAATAGAGGGTTTGGGATTTGTTTTATCACCTCCTATTTGCTTCCTGCTTAATTAGTAAAGCTTGTTGGTGGGATAGTGATATTGGGTTTGCATTATTTATATCTTGGCGTTAGCTTGTGTCGCTTTTTTGATGCATCTCTGGTGTAATTTATAAAGACTTTATAGAAAGAATTTATAAAATAAGAGTGCATCCGGCTATCGAGGTTTGCGAGAACAGTTTAATATTCGTACTGGCTGATAAAACACGTGGGTGGACAAGACATTTGTGTGCATCTGGCATCAAATACATATTTAAATTTTAGCAAACAGAGCGCAGTATAAGCCAATATATGAATTACATCTCAGCATTGTTATAAAAAATATGCAGTTCCCTAACTATCGATATCCATGAGTTCAAGATGTGCTGTGTTTTATAGTGAGTTTTGGGCTGTACATTTAGTGACTTTTTTAAATGTATATCATGAAACATGTCAAAATTGTATAAGATAATCTGTCTCCACTTCTATTTCACCTACGTTTGACTTATCTTTTGCATCATATTCAAGAAGCGAAGTAGACGATTAGGAGATGCTAGACCACCTTCCGTACAAAGTATATTCGATCGAAACGTCATTTTTTTTTTAATCCTATTGAACATATTGTTTAGGTGTGATTCGTGGCTTTCAGATTTGAAAGTGCATATTAGACAGTCACTACGAGAGAGCTAACGATTTTTTTTTTGACGTAGACTACGTCTTACGGCAAGGTTAGGGTGTCATTTGAAAATCCTAAAATAACGTCCGATAGGAAATACAAATTAAACGCTTATAACTTAATTATTCTTCGATAGATTTTCAATATGTTTAAATCAATCGGTTGTAAAATTCCCGCGTATTGAGTCAACTATAAAAATATCTTTCTACAATTGTAAACTATTGAAAGTAACGCAAATAAAAGGTGATGTTTTAAAATATAGTTTTGATGGCTAAATTTGCTACATGCATAGTATTTCAGTGATTTCCATTTCAATGAAGATTTCAATGTAGCAATAAACTATGTTGCAGTGAACGATAAACAAGGTGCATACACCTTCTCAAACTAAATCATTCGTTCGGTATTATTCAAGCTGTGCGGAGTGGCGGGATCAAATATTGGATTGACAGCTTGCGGTGGCTAATACCCTGGAGGGTTCACTGGCGTGCAAACCATTGATCAGGTAGCTGATAACTGTATTTTTCTAGGCAACCGTCGCTAGGCAGCCATTAGTTTTGTGGTGAGCAATCGGTTGACCAAACTTGTGACCACGAGGAGCAAAATACAGGTGCTTATATTGATCCTGATCTTAGCCAATTTTTGGTACGATGCAACGGATGCAATAATTTGCTTCTGCAAAAGACCAAGGAGGTTTAAATTCAAATGTGCACCATATAAAATCCGCCCTTTTCAGGACGGCCAATTCAATTTTTCTAGTTAAGAAGTTTGCATGAATTTATCGCACATTTTTCAAATTCCGATCTAAATTCTTGGCAATTATAGCCAGCGGCGGTTCAAATAGTTTTAGTTTTCCTTTAGTCGTCGCATACCTAAAGCGTTGTGTAAAATTTCTAGAACGGCTCGAAAATTTATACTTTGTCTATATTATTCTGGAACGCAAATACAGAGCAGGCTTACAGCAATGGTTGAATGCCAAATAGAAATTTAAAAAATGGCTCCATCACGAAAAATTAAATTACTGAACGCTAATAACTCGATCATTTCTTGATTGATTTTTGAGATTTATTCTTCTAGACAACAAGAAGTTCTCACGACTGCTATTTAGTGTTTACAATTTAAAAAAAAGGTGCATATATTGCATGTTGTGTTTTGTATTCCGGCAAGTATCAAGAAATTTCCGATCACGGATAAGATTTAGCTTTTCTCACGTTGTATTCCGAATTCATTCTCTGTACATGCCAATTATTACTGTGATGAACACAATTGTTCTGTTTTGTTAACAATTCTAGTAGGAAAGAGTTTAACATCCAAGGAATTCACGAGTATTGTAAAAATAATTTTAAATATTTTTTTTTCAGTAGTTATTATCTTTATAAATTACGGATGCGCGAGTCTGTCTACAATTGCAACAGGACTACAATCTGTAGACAAGTAAATACAATTAAAATTGTTATTAACATTTTATATTTTAACATCCCTCCACTATATTTTCTATGGTATTTTATAGGTCAGTTTAAGCTTCACATATATCCTTCCATGTCAATTATAGTCTACCTAACTTTAAATATGTATTCGAAAAGATAGGAAGGTTTTTAACGTTTTTTAGGAAGGATCATATGCGACAAATTCAACTGAACAAAACTATGTCCAAATTTACCAAAAAAGGATAATTTACAATAGTTCATTTCATATTTTACAGATAAAGAATCATTTCCAGATTCTTCAAGAGTTATCGTAAAATTAATTATTATTTTCTGTAGTTTCATTACGTTTCCGTTTTTGGCATTATTCACACTCATATAAAATTAATTTAGCCTCACTGTTAGTTGTTTTCATTTTTTTCAAGACTTTTAGGATTTTAATACATGTTCTAATTTTCAATTTCAGTAACAAAGCAGTGGATGTCATATATACATTGTACCTACGCTTATTATGTTACTTGTCTATAAACGGAAATCTTTCAATGGGTGGATGACCAGCTATTTTACGGATATATATATTCTACTATAGTTTACTGGCTTGCTAGTATTACGACTTAACATTATAACGTTAGTTTATTATTTTATTTTATGATATTAAATTTATGCAATACATAAACTCACATAATTAAAATCACTATAGTAACTTTACAAAAAATTATTGTGATAGAAGGAAAAGGAAGAGCACATAGAAATTTTAGGTTTACTATTCTTTATATGCTCTATAATCTCAGATCATCCATGAACATCCCAAATTTTGAAAAATAATTTTAAACCATATTTTTTACTCGTTTTAGCATTGTCTAAACTTTCAGGTTCACAAATGGAATTGTTATTATTATTCTTATATTCACTCACTTTATTATTCATCATTCTAATATTCATTCACATTATTTTATGAATTACTATATGATATTGACTATACACTCAGTAGCAAAAAAAGCCGAGCAAAATTTTGTTTGCAAAAACTCCATGTTCAACCTCCTGTAACTTTGTCAATTATCAATATTTTTGGCTGAAAATTTAACAACATTATAAACAATGTATAAACCTTATGTGACCAAAATTTCATTATCATAAAGTTTATAAATCCAACATGGCGGCTTTTTTTTGCACCGATATTTCAGCAAGGTCAGTATTGGGTGAAAAAGGGAAATGCTCATGTTGGTGCGTCTACTTTAACGCCAGCTGTAGTCCAAACCATTTGATGGAAATAGTTAAAATTTTGTCCACATTATATTCTGTACTTTTTCAAGCTATGGAGAAATTTTTAATATGCTACTTAAATTTTTCACAGAACTACGGATTTTTTAAATTGCTCTGTCCAAAAATGACTTTTTTCACATATGTTATGATAACTCCAAATTCATAAATTCTATCAACATGAAATTTTGGTCACATAAGGTATATACATTGGTTATTCAATTGACAAATTTTCAACTAAAAATATTGATAATTGAAAAAGTAACAGAAAGTTAAACAACGCGGTTTTTGGAAGCAAAATTTTGCTCGGCTTTTTTTTGCTACTGAGTGTATATTGGGAAAGGAGGAAGCATCAGGGATCACTAAATCTGGAATTGAACAATGAAGTGGTATGACAATCGGCGTCTAGGAGGGTACAAACACTACCTTTATTCTTATCCTATCGATTCGATTGTGATGCTGTGAATTCTACTCCAACAGTTTCAGCGAGAGGGACGTGCCCTTCTTTAAAAGCCATCCCGTAAAAAGTTTGATAAGGATTGCGAATTGGGTTATTCAATTTGTTGGACCGTATAGTTTGAATGAGAATCTTAATTTTTAACGGGTTTCGCGTAAGCGTCTCTGCTTGCGGGTCCGCCCCACCGTTTTAGGCCCTACATACAGTGTTGCTGGGAATACAAACCGTTAACTCAATTTGATCTTACTGTTAAGTGGAGCTACATACATGACAAGGTCTTAGAAGGGATGGTGACTACCTTACATACATACATACATACAATTCGCGATGGAAAGAGTTTTATTTCTAGGAAATAAGTTTTGAGATACGATGGGAAAGTTTTTTTTAATTATTACCAAATTGTACACGATTTTCATTGCTGCATAAATAATTTATCAAACCATTTAATGAAAAAAATCAACAAAATAAGAAATTTCAACTTGATTACAAGTTCGGAAAACGTAGAGAAGAGCAAAACTTCAGCATTGGAACTCATTTCCGGCACATCGATAGAAAACATGAAATTTATTGCCGTGAGGACGACCCCGGCGTAGTGGTCTGCATCCATACCTCTCACGCCAAAGTCACGAGTTCGAATCTCACCTCGTACAAGTCACGAAAATACCCAAACGGTATTTGAGTGACTACGACGGGAGATGAACCAGCCCAGAGCTGAAAATCTCGATAATAAAGGAAAAAAAAAAGAAATTTATCAATGTTTATATATGAAATATCAAATCATACATTTAGCAAGTTAGTTAAGTTCAATAACTACAAAACAATGTTAGTATGAACGTATTCCCTGCATATTTACATTCTTTCTGACCGAACACAAAACAAATAAATTGAAGCTCATTTATGTGTTTTTGACTAACATTAGCCTTAGATTGTAGTTAGTTTAACCTGTATGTTTACTTTAAGTTTTTTTTATCTGTGTTTGTGTGTTTTTTTTCTTTCTCAAAAATGTTCAAGTCAAAAGAAGCCAAAAGTTTTTTGACAATTTAGAATAAAAAAAAAAAATGTGTTATGTAAGCCCCACTTCAAACTCCTGCCTACCTTCCCATCCATTCAATTGTTAATCCTATTAACCTCGAGACGGCCGCGAGTAATCGGTTCTATCCTCTTAACGTTAGTTTTAAGATAATTTATGTATACAAATATGAAAACTTGGCTCTGTAAAGTTAATTCGATTGAGCTTGTACAAATAAATGATTTATATAAAAAAATGTTTACGCTCCAAACAAATACACTTTTCATACCAACAGCTGACTGCTGCAATGGGGTCAATGGCGTTTCAATATTTCGTGTCGTAATTTAAAATGGAATGCCGTGATTGCTGTTAAGAAACTGTGTTAGATTTTCAATAACATCTCAGCAGCCAGCGATTTCTCGCGTACCACGAGCAAAGGAACTATCCTTTTTGACCGATTTTGTTCATCAACCTTCTGTAATAACGCAGCTATTAAAATATTTTGTATTGCATAAGTTGTTGAAAGCTACACGCAAAGCCAAAGATTTGTTTATTTTGCCGTGGTATACAACAGAGGAAGTCGTGGAAGAGAATCGTCGGTTGGTTGTTTTCAAATGATACGCGAGATTTGAAATATAACGGTACGATGCAAAGATAAATAAACCAATTTGTTTTTAAAAGTCACATTCCATCTTTTATTAAAGTGCGTGTTATGCTGAGTTTAAAAGAAAACAGATATTTATAATATCAGTCTACCACTTTTAAATTTAATTCTTTTAAATAATAATTCCCGAATGAAGATAGCAGAAAAAGAAGATAAATCTCAATAATTATATACATTTATTTTCTAGTTTTTACTTCAACCATTTCTTTAATCGTTCCATATATACATTATGATTCCAGTATTCATGTTTTCATTCTGATTCATACACTGCGGCAAACGCATGATGACCAAGATGCGATGCGAAATCGATTTTAAATTGATAATTATGTTTATTAAATTATATTTTACTCGCTCACTTATCAGAGTCTTCAACACACTAGCCGCTATCCCAACGTGGCCCGTCTGGATTAGCATTACAACGGAAATCATTTCCTTGTTTTCTCGTTTTGCCATTGTCTCACACCAGCGGCGGCATTGCTGGAATTTCCGAACCAGACAACTGCTAGCGGTCAACTGAGTGAGCAAGAAATTGTTTGTTCGACAAAATAATGCTCAGACTGCGAGTCAAACGTTGCATGAGTTATTACGATCGTGCTCAAGGTCTGAGAGAGATAGAGCTGATTCTTATGAACTTATTCTCTGGTTTTTCCTACTCTCGTGGTGAGTCCAATCAACATATCGTTCAAACCGTCGCGCTCCATCTCGTTCTGCAATGCTGGTACGAAAATGAACACTGTGAGTTATCTCTCTCGAAAACAGGTATTGAGCGTTCGTTGAAGTGAGTATATACAACATTGCTTTCCATGCGTCAATTTTTGCCTGTTGAAGTGGCGGACTTGTTCCATTGCTTCAACCTACCCCGCAGTGGGATGTTAGGCAAAGATTGACGTCCATGGTTCGAGTACCATTGGATACATGCCCTTTCGCTCAATTTTCAAAAACATCTGTTAGATTTTCCTACCTGCCGCATCTGACGGAACTATCAACACTTTCTCTTCACATCTTTCATTCTAGCCAAAAACATTAATGTTCACTCTTGGTGCCTCATGGTGATGAGCGAACATCTCCTTCTACATCATAATCGTTACTCCTCGCACGGAGAATAAATAACATAAGAATTAATGCACTTTGTTTTCCCAATGAAAACCCATAATTACACTTTGTGAGTGGCCCCAATAGCATCCTTACAGTTGGTTTAAATCGGTTCAAATCTGATATCGGTACTAATTTTCAAACATTTCACTTGACAGCTTATCGTTAATCAAAACGAACCCTGCTGCTACCCAATCCTGTTATCCAAATCCCAGTGATTTCTCGTGGGAGTGCAGAGGTGTTCTCGGCTTCCAATAAAGCGAGTATCACGTCAACATATTCCTACCCTTTCCTTACTTGACCTGCATTCGGACGGGGCCGGCGCCGGTATTGCCTTAGTTTGAGATCACCAGTTTTTACACATTGAAGATGTATGTTACTCTCAAGCATCATCTGTTGGTTCTCTGTGTAATAACAGCAGATCTGGCAACAACGGAGTAGCAACCTCGGGCGGTCAATCATGCTCATGCTCATGCACATGCTCATGATAAAACTCCCAGCCTAAAGTTTTGTAAGTATAAGAGGTGTGACCATCATAAATATCATCATCGTCAAACTTGACCCATTGCGTTTTTGAGGAAATCTGGGTATTCGCGCTGGTTTCTTTCCAGTTGTGAAAATGTTTGTAGGATAAGTTGAAAAAATAATCGAAAAACCCTCCACCGCTACTCAAATTTTCCAACAAAATAGGTTTGCCTGCAATATTCCCTGCGAAACGACAGCTAATAAGGACCCTCGTACTGGCCCCATCCTTCTACTGTGCTCTACTTTACAAGTTGGTTTTTTTTTCTCTTCCCTAGTTACTACCTACTTTTTCTCTACGCTCCCGTGCGTGCTTCAGGAGATAGTTAGGGGCCCTTGTTGCGAAGCAATTTTGCTTACAAAGATTCGCCTAGAAGCTTTCACAAACAACCTTGAAAGTCCTCTATTTTGCGCAGTCTGTTCGCCATTCAACGGTTCTACAATTTTCCTTGCCGTTGCAGCCAGCGCCGCGCCACCATAGCGAGATTCAAGCGGCAAAGATTGGCGTCGTCTATCCTCGGCCGACCGAATTGCAAATTTATCTCATTACTAATGCCATTGCTGGCCCTTACAGCTTGGAATTAATTTTCAATCGAGGCAAACCAACCGACAGAGGTAAACTGATTATTGGGAAATTATCAGGTTTTACATTGATAAGAAGATTGAAGGTCACCTTCTAATAGACGACAAGAGGCTGCAGCAACCGGAAGATAAAAAGCTATGATGTCAAACCGAATGGGTAGCATAATAAAAATTTACCACCGAAAAAAATCTTGTTTGTTGGAAGCAACATCCATTCTAGTGAACGAGTTAGTCCATCGTCGAATACGAGCCAAATAACGTGTAATAGAATACAGACAGAAGTTAGACACGTCTAGAGATTTTATGCGAAAATATATGTCTAATCCCCACGAGCAAAAAGAGTAAACTTGGAGAAAAATTGCCTTCTTATGGGTCCTATACTTTTGAAATGGCTTCACCAACATTGTTGTAGTATTTAATCAGTACATGTACATGAATCTGTTGCCAAACAAGAAAAGCTATGGTCATGTAAGATTGGAGATATGGGAGTCCTAATTCAGCACACTTCCCAAGAAAGAAGAAATTTGACTTTCTTCATAGCAATCATTAAGTTTCCTCATCCTCAAGAACCAACCAACCATTTATAGCCTACTATTAAATTTCATCGCCAGGAAAGGCTCAGTCCATCTAAATCTTGCATGAAATTGATGAGTCACTTAAAAGGAAGTGAATCTCCTCTGCTTAATGCCCTCTTGACAGCGTCCAAAACGGCACACGCACACCGCACAAGGCCGCCCGGAACGTGTTTTTTTTTGCTTGCCACCATTTATATCGTGCCTTATTCCATTCTTTCACATGATTCCGACAAACCGTCCTTTAAAAGCCAAAACTGAATTTCGCCGAAAACCCTCTCTCAATCCTCACAGCCGAAGTAGATGCTGATATCCTCCCAACAGCAAGTGATGGCGGTTCGAATGAACCCAGGTTTAGGAATTATTCATCTCATCATGGCGACGTTGGGTGCGTTCGTGTGTACATATGTATGCACATCACTACACGCACGAACCACCGAACAACGTAGTCATCGTTCATATCCATAATTCAGGGAACGTGCTTTCATTTATCGCTCGCGAGCTTTCGTGTACGACTAAGTGGAGGCATTACACATGAGTTAGTCCAATTCCATCCCGAACAAAGGGGTCGGCTTTCAGTTGACTTGAAAGCGGTTAGAAAAAGTGTAGCAACGATCAACTTTCTAGACGCCAAAACCAATACAATTCCTGTAAGTAGAACGCCCAAATTGAATCATCCAACTCGGGCTGGAGAGCTACCATGTTCGCGTCACCGTCGTCGGCGCCACTGCCTGCCGCTCCACCATTCGAAATTATATACATTAAGGCGATTATGAAGGTGTTCCATCAACTCGACTCGCAACGCAATGAAAACAACAACAATAACACGGTTGGTGCACCGCAGAAGTGAGACTTTTCCTCGTGGGACGGAGTTTGTTGACTAGGACCAGATTTCCAACGAGCGGCAGAGGGGATCCGGAGGTGATTGATTTAATGACGAACATACGAACGAGGGTTGAAGGCTTCAATAATCCTTCCTCGTATTAGAGCTCGGCATTTGAGCATGAATTTACCCTGAAATTTCACGAAGTGATGGCGTCCTTGAGCCTAATGAAGACTACTACGATTATGCGTTGAGAAACGTGGGGAAACATGATGAGTCTCATTTAGACATTAGTGTTGTCTAATTGCGGTGTTAGAATTAATGTTCAGTATCAAATTCTTAAACATACAATTACGGGCACATATAGACAAAACTGATTGTAGGTGGATGTTTGAGAAGTACTAGTGAATTGAAAATGAATGCACGTATCAATAACTATCGAAAATTAAAACAAAAATTGATTGAAACAATGATTGAACTAATTTTAAGAAATATCAATTTCAAATCAAATTGCTAATAGATTTGAACTATAACGAATCATCGTAGTATTTCTGCCGGCTTAACTAGGTCCCAATAAAACGAGTTTCTACATGAATTGATTCAATTAATTTATATTCCTCCACTACAGGGTGCGGCAGAAAATAATGCGAAAATGTTCAAACTTGAGTATTGGGTTAATTCGTGTAGCCAGTGACTAATTTCTGTCGAAAGTGTATTTGTTTATGTTTACTTTCAAGTGCTGCATCCAAACATTATATTTGTTTTATTGAAAGAAGTGATCACCAGTTTGTTGCTCGCCCAGAAGAAGCCGAAAGAAATTGCCAAGGTAATAGGGTGCCATTTGGCAACAGTTTACCGTATAAAAAAGTCAATGCAGGATGGTCCTAAGTAGCGGAAGCCGGGAAGCGGACGTCCGCGGAAAAATTGCTCGCAACCCGGTGCGTTCCATAAGAATCATCAAAGAAGACCTGCATGCATCTTCCAGAGCCAGAGTGAAACGCCACTTGATTACGGACCGGGTCAAGGAACTACGAGTGACTCGTTCCAAGAGATTGCTTTCCTTGTTGAAGAATGAAAAAATGATAATCCTGTTCTCCGACGAAAAGCTTTTCAGCATCGATGCTGTAGCCAACAGCCGCACGAACCGGTTCATTTCACCGCAGAAAATGGAGAACGTTCCGGAAAAAGTGAAATTCAAATTTCAAACCAAACATCCGGCTGGTGTCCTGCTGTTTAGCAACGGTTTAAAAATGCCGCCTGATTTCATTGATGCTGGAGTTAAAATCGATACCGAAGTGTATATCGGTATTTTAAAGGACCAAGTGTTTCCCTGGGTGACGGCCAACTTCTCCGAGGACCAAAACGTTGTCCTACAGCAGGATGGAGCGCCGTGTCACACGTTCAATCGAACCCAACAATGGTTGAACGATAACATGAAGTTTTGGCCGAAGGATTTGTGGCCCTCTAGCAGTTCAGATCTTAATCCGTTGGATTATTCGAATTGGGCATATGTTGAAACACGAGCATGCTAAACATCACACCTTAGTCTGAAAACCCTGAACTCAACCATAACACGCACATGGCAGTCAATGTCGGAGGACTACGTCCGAAAGGCATGCTATGGCTTCCGACGTCGGCTCGAGGATGTTATTATTAAAAATGGAGGGCACATTGGATAAATTTGTTTGAAAGGACTTAATAAAGATAACTGCACTCGAAAATGTTGATATTACTGCTTGAATTAGTTGAAAATGGGATTTGAATAGAACCAATTTTCGCATTATTTTCTGCCGCACCCTGTAGGTGTTGAGTGGCGATGTTGTTTCCTGGCAATGGCAATGACAATGAATCGCCTGCATGATGTGTGTCGTATGTTAAAACCAAAGGAAAACATACAAAGTAGCCGGGTGGTAATTAAATAGAAATAGATTAAATTGAACAAAATTCTGAAATGTTTGATTTTTTTGTAATATTTGTACAAGATGACGAAAA
Source organism: Aedes japonicus (assembly GCA_034211315.2). NCBI lineage: Eukaryota > Metazoa > Arthropoda > Insecta > Diptera > Culicidae > Aedes > Aedes japonicus. The sequence goes on along the minus strand of JASCZW010008630.1, from coordinate 27,462 downwards.
TTTTATCCTCATAATTTTATTCTTAGGCTGTATCAAATTTATTGATAGCAGTACTTAATGTACTGTATTTTGATTGGGAAACTAGGAGAATTTAAAATTAACACTTCATTAACTTAACTTAAAAAAAAAACTTTAAAAAAAATAAAAAATAAAACATTGAAACCCTTTTTTCAAATTTTCACTAGTAAACGCGAGCAAATTCCTTTAAATTCCACTAGAGAAAGCTTATCTTTTGACAGATAGGCCTATTTCGTCTGCGACTTACAGATTTCTTCTGTGTCAAGTGCTCGACTTGAAGGGAACATCACAGTAGGTCTAGTATTTCTAGTAGGCTTGTTCGTACCTCAATGTATGAAGTAGGGTTTGTGGAAGTTACGTGAATGTTTGTGTTCTTGTTTGTTACTTTACAGGTTGTTAATTACTACTTCGTTTAAAGGTAGTTAAATTGGTGTTGTATTGGGTAGTGAGTTGTTTTTGTGGTGGAGGTATAAATTTAAACAGCCACCAATACAGGTATACCTCGATAGTACGTACATCAACTTTCACACTTCAAATTGAAATTGCATAAAAACTACTGATTGTATCTGAAATCTAATACAAGCAAAAGAAAGAACAGAAGCTGCTCTTTCTTATAGTCAAATTAAAATGGAGAATAAATCAGTAGTTTTTATGCGATTGTGATTTGAAGTAAGAAACTTGATGTACGTACTATCGAGGTATACCTGTATCCCTTTCCTTGATCCTTGCTAAACAATGTTTTGGAATTTTGTTTGTAGATTGCTATGCTTTCCGCTACATTTAGTTTCCAAGGGTTTGTGATATGTCTTGAAATTTGTATGTGAATTAAGTTTAAAAAATGTTGAACATATGTTCAGCTACTTTAGATTTAAATTGGTGTGACTGGTTTGTATGTATGGTGTATGACTCCTTTGTCAGTGTCTTTGTTTGCTTCAGTTACTTCTGCAATAAGCTCTTTGAAACAAATATTGAGATTACGTTTAGTTTGCCAATGTAAATTTTTCCGAAATAGTCAAGATATTTTGTAGATCGAAACAATTGTTCAATTGTTCAATTGATCAAGCTTGTTGTTGGAAGGAGATTCCTTATATCCCTGTGGATACGTATACGTATTCCTTATATCCCTGTGGATACGATGTTGCCTATCGATCCACCCAACCCCTTTTTGGCCCTTCATACAATGGCATGATTAGGATAATCAGTGGTTATTGAAGCTTGATCATGTCTAACAGCGAGGAGAGCTCACTGCTGTCGGACTTAGTTTCCGTGCTACAATGGGTGGTAGTACATATCATACATCATATCATCATACAATAGTCAAGATATTTTGTAGACCCCGGATTTGCTAATGGGTTCTTTTGCAGAACCTAAGAGAGTTTTTAGTTGATTATTTTTACTTGTATACCCGTAATACTCAAATAATTAAAAACATGGAAATGGATCTATTGCGTATCAGTATGAAATTATTTCACAGCAAACTTAACACAAAACCATTAAAATGTTATTCACTACATTTAAAATTAGCAAAAGAGTACCCAGATAGTTTCTAAGTATTTCTTACAAAAGTAACAGTCGCGGTACGTTGCGAATCTGAAAAAATATACTTGAAAAAAAAATCAAAAAACTAAAAAAGTCACAACCTAAAAAATCTTAAAAAATAAATACAGTTCAAAATATAGAAGGGTTAGTAATAAACCGTTCTCCAGAACAAATCACAGCTTAACAACTAAAATTACTTAACAAAAGACTCAATTACGCAATAGATTCAAATCCTGACAATACACGAACCATTAGCCATTATAGAGACAGCAACCAACACTAACAACTTACACACATCACAAATACAAGAAATCAGAACAAATCCTCAAAAACACAAACACGACACAAAACAAACAAAACACACAAGAACACAACATACTGCAAGAATTAAAAAAAAAAACCGGTTTACTATTTGAGATCAGACAAAGAAAATTGTACAGTAATGAAGACTATGAAAACATCATGATAGAAAAATTAAATTATGGCCCGTACAGAAAACAGCGATCAAATTCCCTTCCGGGAATGATAAGATGTGTGAAGAAAACGCTCAAAGAATGCAAATTCTCACTTGGAAATTAACAATCGTAGAGTTTCGAAATACTACCTCGCAATGTCCTACGCTCAATTTCATAAACTACTTCTACTATTACTACTTCACAGCCTGTCGAGCGCTAACGGAACTATCTATACATTCTGTTCACAACTTTGTTCTAGCAAAAAAAATATTGCTGTCCACTCCTAGAGCCTCATGGTGATGGGAAATTATTTCCTGCACAAACAACATCATCAATCTTAGAGAGCCAAATCTTTCGTTACCTACGATTAAAGGTATTCCAAAAATTCACAAACCTGGCAATGGAATGCGTGAAATCATTTCAGCGATAGGATCACCCACGCACAAAATAGCAAAATGATTATTTAACGAGTATAAAAACAACATTTCACAGGGCTCGTCCATAACATAGACATAACAGAAGATGACATTATAGTTTCTTTTGACGTCAAATAAATAATTAAAAGAAGAAAAATACTTAGTTTGGCAGGTGATTTGCCTATAGGCTAAAAAGCGAAAGTTTCGTGACAACTGGCCCTATCAACCAAAATAGATCTGTAAAAAAATGCCTGTAAAAACACTTATGTCTTTCTTGAAGAAACATAGTTGTTCCGTGCTGTTTTGGCTAGACCTTGCTTCTTGTCACTACGGAAAAATGGTTCAGGAATGGTATAGCGCCAATCGTCTGCAAATCGTACCCAAGGAGAAAAACCCTCCAAACTCGCCGGAACTGCACCCAATTGAAAAATATTCGGATAACGTTAAGAGAAATGTCAAGAAAACTCAAAAAACAGTAGGAAGTGGAAAACAGTTTAAAGCAAATTGGCGTTCAACATCGAAAAAGGTGGATATAACAGCGGTTCAAAACTTGATGGAAGGTGTGAAACGTTAAGCCCGACAGTTCGCATTTGGAAAATCAGAAGCCTAATCAAATAATTGTCCTCTGTTTTGTTGACGATAAACTTCAACAAAAAATAAAGATTGATGATTTATATAACAAATCAATCAGTGTGCACTTAATCATGTTTGACCAATTTTTGACCGTTCCACCCCTTAATCAAGTAACTTCTCACGAGTCACCATGGCTTAGTGAGATCATCTACGGATTCAGTAACAGCTCTTCCCAAAAGTACAGAATCGAACCCCGTGTTGGAAACATTAAAAAAACGCTGGACATCTTCTCGTGGTCGCGTTTTTATTTTTCAATTACATTTATAGTCGATAAAGTAGATCTTTAAGTCATTCATGCAACCACCAGACAGAAGTTTCTTTTTATCGGTAACAAGCTCTCTATATTATATTCGTACAATGAACGAATGTTCTTTCTGTGTCAACAAATGCTTCGTGCTTTTGACAGTTGCGTGTGCGGCATTAAATACGAAGGTAGCTTTTTAAGACGTAAACATCTATATCTTTTTAGAAAACAACGAATAGATTTGTGGCAAAGTATTGTTTGTTTGCTACAAAATACTGCTTTACAAAAGCCCTACACTCAAGTTCTAACTACTTCCATTCAATTTTAACAGCCTACCTAGACCTATCGATTCTCTTCACATCTTCGGTTCTAGCTGAAATTGCCGTCCACTACTGGGATCTCATGATGAAGGGAAGTTATTTCCAATTTCAAAACATTATAATTTAACTATCGTTCTTTACGCTTCTTCTTTCTTCTTTCTTAGCGTTTCAAGCTTATTATTCTTGCAAATAGCCTATTGCTTTCTCGCAACTTAGTGTTCTAAATGCACTGCCACAGTTATTAATTAAGAGCTTTCGATGCCAGTTACCATGTGCAATCATACTCTATGCCCAGAGAGTCGGGAAATTTTCCTTAGCGAAAAATTCCTAGGCCAGACCGGGAATTGAACCCAGCCACCTCCAGCATGTTGTTGCTTTGTAGCCGCGCTTTTACCGACTAAGCTAAGGGAGGACCCAGGAGCGTTCTTTGCGCAATAATATAATTAGTAATGTATGATATATTTCTGCATAATTATATAGAATACTCTAACTCATCAATTTATTATCTATTGAATGTCTCTAAAGATTATTAAGGGGGGGTATACAGTTAGAATGAAAAAAAAAACTCATTTTTGAACAAAAAATTTCAAACTTTTCGAAACTTTTTTACAACTGCAAGTGTATCCATGTACACTCAAAATCAAAAAGCAAGATTGTAATGCAATTTCGCATGATTTGGTTTCATTTCTCGTAATGGATCGCAACTTGGAGAAAAAATGCAACATGGGTCGTGGGCAAAAAAGCAACACATCAGTTCGCTTAGAAAAATTCAATGTGTGCGTGAGCTGGTGCAGTCTGTTAGTACTAGTAAATTAAATAACTCACAAAAAACAAGGTTACGATCCGCACCTGAGATACGAACCGCGGCCGTCAGCGTATCTATCCAGCCACCTTAACAAGTTGAGGTGATCGGAATAAAAGCCCTACAGTTGCTTCGGCTGTCGAGGTACTCAACGTTACAATGAAGCAAATGTTGATCACACACACTTACATGGCTTCGTTTATTTCATAAACGCTTGGTGACTTGATGAGGAGGAGATGGAAGTGTGATGACGAGTGAAAATAAAAATAGATCACTTGACAGCGGAATAGCAACAGTGGCAAATGGCGTAGCGGCGTTCAGTGTCATTGTCTCACCCATATTGAGAAGTTGTAGACGGTTGAACAAAAACCCAACGGTTGCTGCGACTGTCGAGACACTAAGCACACAGTGATAACCGCTTGCACACACTTGCATGGCTTTGTTTATACCATAAAAAGCATTGTGGATCATGATGGGCAAAATTGCCTGTTCAGAATCACGCGGTTTTCTCAAGATATGATTGCAAAAACTGCAATTGCATATTTTACTACAATTTCAACTTTTGGGTGTAGTAAACAAAAATATTTTTTTAATTTTTTTTCAATAAAATGGCGGTCGTTAGGGTGCGTTGAATAAGTCGTTGCATTTTGCTTGTGCTGGCTCTCCTGGTCGCAGTTTTGATCTGAAACCTGTTAACCCAAAAAAAATTACATTAATAACATTTACAGTCAGTAGATGAATTGAAAAAAAAGTAAGAACAGAAATAATTGCACTGTTGGCGTATCCTTTTTCGAAAAAATCCACAATTTTTCCGCCATTTTATCACATTTTTTTCGTATTTAATAATAAAATATTAAAATAATTTTTGATTCATATAGAAGGTAATACTATAATAAAGAAAACCTATCAGTTTCAGCTTAATCGAATAATCAGTTTTGGAGTTATCACCGGCACAAACACCGAAAATGCTGTTTTGGGAAAAACGCGTTGAAAGTTTTAAATACCGGTCTGCGCGCGAAGAAGGCGTCTTCGCAAAACGATGAAACGAAACACTTGGAGTTCGAATTTCGAAAAAAAATATTTCAGGAGCGTATTCTACGGGAAATTTACTAAATTTTATGCAAAAAAAATATTGAAATTTTTGGTCATTCTAACTGTATATCCCCCCTTAAGCTTTCCTACACTTTATATAATTGCTTCCCTGCAGGGTAGAAGATAATTATTATTATTTTTCTAATTGGTTACACACGGTCTGCTGTATAGAGAGAAGCGATTCTACGATACTAAAAGTTGTTGGCGAAACATTTAGTGAAAGTGGATAAGCTCATCTCGATGACTCCTCTCACGATATGTGCGAGTGTTCTGTGCTATACTATGCTAATTTATAAAGTCTACTGAAATCGGAAAGATTAAAGCCAATTTCGTGGAAAATTATATGAAAATGAGAAGTTTTTCGCCGTCCAAAGATTCGGGTGCCAATAGAAATTACCTTCATTTAATTGACCAGAAAATTTAACATTAGATTAACTTCTGTAATGTCAATTTTCATAGGATTATTAGTGCCAGATTTATAAATGTAATCACAACATATGCGTATCTATCTAAGATAAGCTTATCGAAAGTGGAATTGAATAGAACATACTAATTCATTCTTATCTTGAATTTAAACTTAACGATATTCGCTTATTTTTCAAGTCCATCCAATGTCTTCATTAATAATCTTCCGATATCTTTATTTTCGTATGGCAAAAGGCAGCCACGGATCTTTACAAAAATTAAATTGTTCGTAATCTTCTGCTTGGTCCTAGTGGTCTTGCAATTCTCTTTCGTTCTCAATTATGTGAGAGAATCTGCGAGAGAGAATCTCTGTGAGAGACTGTGTGATGCTCGTACGCAACGTTGCCAAATCGTGTTTCTCCTTTTAAGTCTATTTCAAAATCCTAGTCCCACAGGTATAAGGCTTTAGACCAAAGATTTCGCGAAAAAGTGTCAATAAATCTGTTCAAAAATTGCCTGTCAGTACACGAAATTTATTATTATCCAGGATTTAAGATTTTAGAATCCTTTGAAACTCTTCATTTGCATCACCCAACGAGTAAGTGAGTGAATGTAAAAACCATGCTGGGTAATTTCTGTTGTACTCTATTCGTTATTATCTAAGTGCTCTCGCATTACAATTAAGAGTTTTCCATGACGTTGACATTTTTTTTTATCTAGTTGAATATGATCATATTTTGTTCGCTCGAAATCCACTATGCTGACGATATAAAACTTTTGTTGGGGGAATTAATGACGTTGGCATCTTCGTCGCCCTCGTCACCTTTGCATTTCAATAAAGCCTACCCAGCGTTATATTTCGGACACTTTTCTTTCAATGTAGATTTTGAATTATTTCACAGGCCGCTGAAACGCTCACTTATATGACAGCTAAGAGGTCAAATACCTACCAACAACAGCCAATCCACCAAACTGTCCAGAGCTTCGCCCAATAGAGAAGTACTGGGCTCTATTTAAGCGGAAACTTTTCGAAACTAAGAAATAAGCAAATGGTACCGATGATTTCAAGTGAAGATGGAGAATCGTCACAGTGAGCGTATCTGAGGGTAACATACGGAACATGATGACGGGTGTACCACAGAAAGTTTCAGAATTTTACAGAAAGAAAGATTAACAGTTTAATCAACTGTTTCTAATGTAGATATAACTCTATTACTGTGAAATAAGCAATCGGTTTTGTTGAATTATGCGCAATTAGTTTTTTGCTGCTATTATTTTGGTGTCCGAAATTTAACGCGGAGAGGTTTTATTTACGATGCCGTATAAACCAAACAGAGGTAACAGAGGTTTTACAACAAAGATTGACCTTCATGCTAACTTTTCCCACTACGTTCATCGATGCCGACCAATTATTTGAATTAGATTTGCTGAGCTTGCTGCTCCTCTAACTAACTAGAGTCCTGCATAAACATTCATTTCCCATGCGTGACGCGTTGTTGCTCTCCGGCATCTCCCAAGGGTGAAACTAACATCGCAAACATAAATAACAGCAGCGTCTATCATATTGGTAATAAAAGAAAAATCCAATTCACCGCCACGTCGGTCGTACAATCACAAACAACTCATCGCTTTATCGCCGTCATCACCGTTTGTATCTTTTCGGACACATCATTACAACCCGCCACAAGGGCTCCGACATACGGAACTCACTCGAGGAAGTTCCGTTCTCCTTTGCCTTAAGTATTTCGGCACACAACGACAAGAAGAACGAACGCCCACGAGGAACAAAACCACAATAATAGCCAGATTAGGTGATATGGGTTCCTTTTGCGTGTTTTAAGAACCGAAACTGTTGTTGGCTGATTCACAGCGTGAAAGAAAGCAGTTCTGCTGATCTATCACTTTCTTGTCCTGTGCGGACCGAGGGTGGCTGGAAGGAATGCGTTGATTGACGTACACGCTTCCTGGTCTTAACATGTTCATCGGCAGAAAGTAATCCAGAACGACCATAAAAGGCGACCCCCAGTTAACGGTTATCCGGGAAATGGCTACTTTTTGTGCAGGGTTTTGCAATAAATGCCCATGAAACTGACCGCCATTGTACGCTATTAGTAATGATTCTAATTTTTGGTGAATGGTGTTCAAACGTTTCGATCGATTTTGCTGTGAAACAAATTGTTTTAAATGAAAAATAAATCATTTTAAAATATGTTTAAATTTGTATAGTAATCAATCATAACACGTGTGAACGTTTTCACACGTGCTTTTCAACGTTTTATATGGAGATTTGCATGGCAGAGATTGATGAAAAAGACGTTAACGATTACTTCAAATGTGTTCAAGACTGTGAATGTAGTCGGAAAGATTTTTAATGCGCTTTAGAGAGGACTTGGACCGATTTATACCAGCAGTAAGGATGCTATTGGAGCTACTCACAAAGTTCAATTGTGATTTTTGATTGGCAAGGCAAGGTCATTGTTAATAACTCTTGTGATCCAACTTGGACTGACATATAGTAACTGTAAGAGAGCTGATGGGGTCAATCGCGAAATTTAATAGGGCATTTTTATTGGAAAAACAAGGTATTTCTAATACTGCACGGAAAAAAACCCATGCCCAGATCCGTGAACTGCAGTCATGAATTTGAGAACAAGCAAAAATACACCGTGAACTGAATCACGTAATCATGAGCTAAATAACGTTTAAAGGGAAAAATCCTGAAAATGTGAACTAGTTCACGATCCGTTTTCATTTCCAGGAACGCTTTTTTTCTGTGTGCTTAAGAGTCGATTTGTACCGTTTTATTCCAAAGGTAAGCATGCTATAAGTATGGTCTCGAAGTAAAGGTTTTTCCTTATTTAAACTCAAACTTGTGACATAAAAAGAGCGATCGAGAACTTCGGAGAAATTTCAAACCCGCTGCATAATTGGTCCGGTTAGTACAGTAAGGGTTTGATACCGTGATGGGCACCTTTGTACTTCACAAGTTCTGTTCAGAATTAAGATCGCCGATTGTAAAAAGTTTAAAAAAAATCACTTGTACCTATTGTACAATAGTCAACCAAATTAGGCGATCTGGCCATACTATACACACTTAGATTTTTTTACAGAAATCTGTAAGTTTTACCGAATTCTCAACAGCTGAATGTTCGGTAATCCGATTTAACGGATTTCGGTAAAATTTTCAAGATATCTGTAAAAAAAATTACCGGATTTCGGTAAAATTTTACCGAAATCCGTAAAATCGGATTACCGAACGTTCAGCTGTTGAGAGTTAAGTAAACGTTTATTGATTTCTGTAAAAAAAATCTAAGTGTGTATAGTCGAGTAATATACACCAAAAAACTAAATGACTTCCTCCTCAGTTAAACTTGTCAAATGCGGAGCGTTGCATATAAATATGAAAAATTATTAAAAATTAAGAAGATATTACATCATCTTTTATTATTAAAAAACAAATCATATTTATATACATATAAACACAGTAAACCCCAAGACTAATCGAACGGAATTGGAGTAAAACACTTAAAACGTTTATCCAATATGCAAATTATAATGTCCATTGAAGTACATCATAGAAACAACTCATTTTTGATTAACACTCAAATATTTTGTGAGATTTAGTTTTTTCAAAGGCGGACGACTCTTTTGGTATCCAAATAGACGTGAGAAGTGGGAACGAATTGTAAATCAGATAAAGGACTTGTTTGCGGTTACTCACTTAGTAATTGTAAATCTAGATCTGATTGTTCGTATCCCGACAGTCATTCGAGCTCAATTCGATCATAGGTGAAATCGGGATACAGTGCTATTCGACCAGTTTATAAAAGCGTTATGATTTCCAAGCTCGTGCATTGACATTTTATATTTTTCTGGGAAATTTCTGAGGCATATATTCCTAGTTTATGATAAAGTAGATTAAAAAAAATCATTTCATCAATTCAAGCAAAACAATGCATTAGGTCCTAAGTAACATTGAGAGACTCTCTTTGTCGACTTTCTCTTTGGGCTCCTACGGCTATGTAAAATCATGTTCAACTATTTTCAACTTACAGTACGGTAGTATAAAGTGAGATTAGTGATCTAATACGTTGAAAACACCACAAATCGTTTAATAGACAAGCTATTACCCAAAGAAAAAGTCGACGAAGAGAATCTCTCAATGTTACTTAGGACCTAATGCATTGTTTTGCTTGTTTAGTTAACTGTTCTAACTGTTATGTAGTTATAAGTTATAAGTTGTTATAAGTTATAAGTTAGTTGAGGGCAAGCAATGAGCGAATTGTGAAAGCAATAAGCTTAAAATGCTAAAAGAAGAAGAAGAAAAGTTAGTTTAGACATTTGATCAACTTATCTTGATACAATATTACACTATAGCGGGCCTGCGCATCAGTAGCTATGCCTAATAAAATAAATCGAAAAATTATATAATTCTATAAAATGAATTTAGATCATTTCTTTTTAATAATCTACTTTTCTTCGTTGGCATTTCAAGGTTATTACTTATAACAATGATTACCAACTTTTGTCGACTCTTAAGTTATTATTTTAGCATAGTTCTGATCATTTCAAGCTTATTGCTTTCACAAGAAGCTTTTTGCTGGTTTTGAACTTAAAGTTCTAGATGCATTTTCGTAACTATTCATTAAAAGCTTTCGATGCCATTTATCATTTTTGCAATAGTATGATTGTGTGGTACGTCCAATCGTACACAAAACCCAGATAATAGAGGAATTTTTCGTTACAAAAAACTCCGTGACCAGACCGGAAATCGAACCCAGCCTAATCAAGCGTGGTATTGCTTTGTAGCTGCGCCTTTACTGACTGACCTTGTGTGATCAAGCTAGTATGTTTTAAGTGAGGAATTTCTTAAATAAAATCTGTATCCACTTTAATCCGGACACCTTCAATTCATTGTAACTTATGAAATATTGCACGCAGGAATGAAAAATTTCACTGTGGTATAGCTGAGAGTCTATGATGAAAAAGACTATGATTGATGTTTACATTTCATGTTTAGTATTCAAGATGGCGACGAAAGAAAAACAAGTGCGCTAGCGAATTTTGTACGGGCGTACGGCAAATCCTGACTTGTCAATACGAGACTTTGCAAAAACATTGGATTTGCCTAGATCCACTGTTCATGATTTGCTCAACGCATTTTCGGAACGTTTGACGGTGGAGAGGAAACCGAGAAGTGACAAAAACATTGGACGCGCTGATCCTGTTATGGACCAAAAGGTGAAAAGGATATTAACGAAAAACCCAAATCTCTCCATTCGAACGGTGGCTCGTAAAATAGGGATGTCGCCTGGTTTTGTCCAAAAATCAAAACAACGTTCGAGACTTAAGTCGTATAAAGTAAAAACAGTTCCAAATCGCAACGACAAACAGAACTTGGCATCAAAATCACGGGCTCGACGTTTGTACTCCGAATATTTGACGAAGTTGTTGCGTTGTTACAGGGCTGGTAGCGGGTCACTTATTAGTGACTTGGTCACTATTTTGAGTGTAGTCACTAAAAAGTCACTATTTGCATCCAAAAGTCACTAAAGTCACTATTTTTCGGAAAATGGTCACTAAAGTCACTATTTTCGCACCGTCGGTTGTAAAAACTAAAAAAAAATCACTTGTTCCTATTGTACAATAGTCAACAAAATTAGGCGATCTGGCCATACTACATAAAAGTCGAGAAGTAAAACTAGATGCCCTGGCGAACGCTGTCCCACCTCTACCTCAATTGAACTTGTCAAATGCAGAGCGCTGGTCGGTCGCAGCACTCTAGATTTAGCTTGAATGCGGCGCACGTGGTCCCATAGTATAATGTCTTTCATTGTGTTTACAATGTTCCAGCTATTTCAAAATATTTTTTTATATTTCTATACAATTAAACCCAGTGAAGTCCATGACGAATCGAACGGGATCGGAGTGAAAACTTAAAACGTTTTTTTGCAAAGTTGTAAAACTTTTGAAGTAGAATTTGATCTAAAAATTTGTGATAAAGTTTACAAGCTATTGATAAGCAAACTAATCTATTTCAATGATATTATCTAAGGTTTTTTTTCTAGAGGGAAGAACCCCTCATACATCTAATGTACGCTGATCTAGAGTTTGTAAGCAATTTGGTGAATTCTGTTGGATTTGATACTGAATAACATAAAAATGACTGAATAAAGTAGGAAATACGGTTAAGAGATGTGCTGGGTCGTCCAAACAACCGACGAGATTAGAACTTAAGATGTACAGTTGTAACAGTAGCTATATCCGCTATAACATGTTATGATATGTATTCAAATATATTCAATGAATGTCCTGGAAGACCAACTGACACTATAAGATAATCTTGGGATGTTCTATGCCAAACAAACTAACTTAACTTTGTATAGCCCATAAGGATATTGTTACAATTGTAGACCTTAAATTTTGAATGAATTGAAACTAGCAAGGTTATCATATGATGTCTATGAACGTATCAAAATATTCATTGAATGTGTTTGAATATTTATCGTAGCTTTGTATAGCCCAAAATGCTAGGTATACTACTGTATATCTTAAGTTCTGAATTCAAGATCAATTTTTATGCACCTCAAAATCCCAAGAAATCTCAATATATCAGTTGTCCTTCCGAAAGATTCAGATAATTTGGTCAAAAACATATTGTTACTTGGTTTAGTCCAAAAAGCTGATGATTTTTAGATATAAATCCAAACTAAGAATATGAATTGAATATGTTTGAATATTTATTGTACCTTTGTATTGCCTAAAATTTAATGTTACAACCGTAAATCTTAAGTTCTGAACGCCAAGACAGTTTGGATGACCTAGACCAAGATTATCTTATGTATTTTTACGTTCGAAAATATTCACTAAATATACTTTAATACGTTACCTAACTTTGTATTGCCCAAAAAACTACTGTTACTGCCGTATATTTCTTGTTAGGAACTCCAGAGCAGTTTGGATTACCTAGGGAATCTTAAAGTTATAAAATAATTACTGTTGACTTTCCAAAAGATTCATTGAAAATGTTTGAATATAGATGGTCACCATACATAGCTTAAAAAACTTATGTTACAACTGTAGATCTTATGTTATGAGCTTAAGGACAGTTTGGAGTACCTAGAATATCCCAAGATTGTCACATTATGTCTGTAAGCCTTCCACACTATTGACAATATTGATTGTTAAATATTGATTGTTAAATACATATTGTCCCTTTACACACCTAAAACAATTGATGTTAGAACTTAACTGATCTTATGTTCTGAACTCAAGGATAGTTTGGATGACCTAAGTTATCCCCGTTCATCTCATGATGTTTTTTTTTTATGTTCGAAAATATTCACTGAATATGGTTGAATACGTAGCGTTACTTTGTGTAGCTCAAAAAGCTATAGTTACTACTGTCGATCGTAAGTTCTAAACTCAAGGACAGTTTTGATGACCTAGAACATCACCGAGTTATCAAATAATGACTGTTTATTCCAAAAGGTTCATTCAATATGTTTGAATAAATATCGTAACCTTATATAGCTCTAAAAGCTACTGTTGAAAATGTAGATCTCATGTACATTTTGGATGACCAAGAACATCCCAGAAAGATACAAAAATATTAAACGATTATCAACGAGAATTTCATTATACGTATGCAAATGAACAATATTCTAAAACACCGCTTTACACTATTAATAAGGCATTTATTTTTTCTTCCTGAACTTCTTCATATCCAGGATGTTCTTGGTCGTCAATTAGGCTTTCAACTCATAAGTTTTTTTCTATGTTTTCCAGATAGAATAATGATGGAAAACTTTTCGTGACGGTCGTAAGGCGATTTTTATTTTATTGTACACCAGTATAGAAAATAAAGATGTATTCCCAGGTCAAAAGTCTGGTTTGCAGAACTCGTTTATAAAATATAGCCAATGCCTCAACCCACTAGCTGGATGCAGTGAAAGCTCCAAGTATGTTGTGAAAATCGCCAAGTTATTTCCAATTCAGGTCAACTATGATCTTCTTATTAACGAATGGAAATTGTTAAAACGCTTGGTGCTGACTCTGAGTACAGAGTACAGAATTGAGGAGTATTGGAACCAGTTTTTACTAAGAAAACGGCTACAGGTGAGCCAAAATACCTTGAGGTGCTTAAGTTAATGAAAACAGCTTCACATGGCAACGGCTCAAAAAAGGAATTGAGAGGCACAGATAATACTAGCACAGACCATGCTGGAAGGCGTTTCAACTGTGCGTATAGACCCGTCTTCGCAAAAACGAGCTGCGCACCAAGTCTAGGAGGTCGTGGAGAAAAAAAGCTTGATTTCGTCGCTTCTTTACGAAAAAAAAACACAACAAGTGACACTGCGCCGCAGTATTATTCATTATTGCAAACGTGAGTGATCACTCAGGAAATTTTTACTGTATTTATACAACAAATCTATAAGTATAAAAGATCAAAAAAATACTAAACTTTGAAAATCACTTTTAAGTCACTATTAGGTCACTATTTTTTTTTATTTTAGTCACTAAAGTCACTATTATTTATCCATAAACCCGCTACCAGCCCTGGTTGTTCTGGACGATGAAACTTATGTCCTGGATGATTTCAACCAGCTTCAAGGGCTGGCTTTTTATTCTGCTATAGCCAGAAATGCTACAGCTGAGCATTTTATAATGAAGAAGGCATCGAAATTTCCAAAAAAATACCTTGTGTGGCAAGCAATTTGCACGTGTGGCAAAAAGAGTAAATCTTTCGTCACTACAGGCACAATCAACAAGGAGATCTATCAGAAAGAGTGTCTGCAGAAGCGATTGCTACCCTTCATCAAAAGTCACAAAGAAAAACCTTTGTTCTGGCCCGATTTGGCATCATGCTACTATGCTAAAACTGTGATGGAGTGGTACCAAGCAAATCCAGTGAATATTGTACCAAAAACCTCAAACCCGCCAAATTGCCCAGAGCTACGACCAATCGAGGGATATTGGGCTCTGATGCAGCTGAAGCTTTCTGGAAAGAAGCAAGGAATCAAAGACATCAAACACTTCCAGCAAATTTGGACAAAGACGGCTTCTACAATTTCTGAAAAGACTGTACAAACCCCAATGGACGGAGTTAAGTGCAATGTTCGAAAATTTTATGCAAATACCGAATAACTATGTTTTGTCTTCACGAATTGTTAAAACA
The DNA here is from genome assembly GCA_034211315.2 of Aedes japonicus. Classification (NCBI taxonomy): domain Eukaryota; kingdom Metazoa; phylum Arthropoda; class Insecta; order Diptera; family Culicidae; genus Aedes; species Aedes japonicus. The sequence goes on along the minus strand of JASCZW010008630.1, from coordinate 12,360 downwards.
CATTCCATGAATCTGAAATAAACATCTACGACGGAAATATAATGCGAAATTTCTGTTTTATTCATGTTTTGAGGTGTCCGGATTATTGCGGATACAGACCTTAGACTCCAAATAAAACCCCAACGACCACCCAACGACCACCTCACGCTTGGCTCAACTTCAACCAACCTTGCTTCAAGCTACGTCAACGCCGACTGCCCTTAGAAAGCACCATGCAGTAGTAAGCATATAAAATGAAAATAACGTGAAACATTCTTACTACTTTCTACTTGAAACTAGTCGGAAAACCTCCGTGCATTGTTAGCAACTTAATATGGCATCATTAATTGATAGTTTATGGATCGTTACGCCTTCACTCAGCGTTAAACTGAATCGAATTCAATTTCCTTCGTTTCAATACCGTCCATCAAAAATAGCATTAAAGCCTTAGCAAAATTTTCAGCCCTGCCATACGTCAAGTTTTTGTTTCCTGATTTCGTTCAGAAACAATAAACCATGTTCAAGAAACTGTTTTCCCTCATGCTAATGGCGGCTGTCGTCGGGTGTTCTCTGTTTATCGGTGGTTGTGCGGCAGATCCGGCGCCATTAATGCATCAAAGAGTGAATCGTGAATCTCTGGCGATGATGGCGAGTCCTCCAACTTCACCTCCAATCGTCCCGTATCCTATGACCGGAAAGCTACGAAATTCAAAGCGCAATGCTGCGCCGATGATGAATAATCTTTTTACCCTACCACCATTCCACCAGATACCTCCCTTCGGTTTTCTTTTCGCGTAAGAAAATTATTTTAGGCTAGTTTTAATAAATGAAATTCTAAACCGCTGTCTTCATTCTTCTTGATATTCTGTAAGCATATGATTAAGTCTGGCAAGCTGATCCAATACATAGCAAACAAAAAGAGGAATACATTTTACTAATCATGTTTTTTTGTTGCTGCATTAAGCAATTAAACAATTATAATGTTTGAAAATTGGAAATATCCTTCTTATCAAAATGCAACCCTAGGAGTGGACAGCAATTTCAGCTAGAACCAAAGATTGGAGAGAAAGTATTGAATAGCAGGTGCACGAGCACTACAGGTTGTGAAATTAAATGGAAGTAGTTGAAATTTAGAGTAAGGCATATTTGAAAGGCGGCATCCAATCAAGCAGACAATCTTTTGCCTAGCTTTTACCACAATGCTGGGTAGGCAATCGGAAAGTGAACCCCTTGACAGTCAAAATACCGCCTGCCTGATCGTAATCACTGATGGAACTATCAACACATTTCTTTTCGTATCTTTCATTCCTAGCAAACATTACTGTCCACTTTTGGGGCCTCCAGCGTCATTAAGTTTTATTAAAGTTATCTGAAAGCCACTAGAAATCAATTTGGTTTTATTATGGCACCAAGAGGAGCCAATAGGCTTCATATTTTAGTCGGGTCCATGAGAACTTTCACAGCTTATTTACAATGATCTTTAATCCTTGTTTTCACAAATTCCTTTAACTCCTCTCTAAAGTTTTATGAACTTGTAAAATGCTGTTTTGAAATGCCGTTCGGGACTCATCAATATTACCTTCTTATGGTCAGTTAAAAAATCAGTTTAAAACATTTGCCTCCAGTAAATGCATTAAACGGGAAATTGGCATTGGGGGAAGTCATGTGGTTTTAAAACGGCAAACAAAACATGACCAAACAGTTTCATAGTAGTCATTGCGTAGATAAAGTGAATTTTTGGCAAAACTGTGATTTTTTCTAATCGTCATATTGAAATATGAGAAATAATTGAAATTTGTCAAAATAAATGCACAAAATTTTAGATGTAATCCAAAAGAACTGTAGATCGGAGAGGGGCTATTCATAAACCACTTAGACTTTTCTAGAGGGAGGGGGAGGTTTGACTAAAGTCCACGCTCCATACAAAGATTCAAAAAATTGTATGCAGAAAAGTCTACGAGAGGGGAGGGGGGGGGGGGTTTGATATTTTCAAAAATGAGTCTACGTGGTTTATGAACAGGCCCAGACCAATTTCGGCATTCTTTTAGATAATCTATTGAATTCCACCAATGTTCAGGAAATTCATGATTAATGTATCGAATGTATTTGTTTCAATTTTTTTTTGTTTTTATTTTGTAAACTCGCATAGTTTTCATCTCTTGTCGTGCCAATATTCACCATATTTTTTTTACGCTGTAAAAAATCTTAATTTGTTTTGGATATTTTGCTATCTAACAAAATTTCCCGCAAAAGTAGAACTTTCTTTTAGATATTATTTGGTGCAAAATAAATTAGAAGATCATAGAATCGAACATAGCAGAACAAGGAATAATCATCGTAGAACAATTTTTCTCGTTCCAAACTCTAATTAAATTTTCGCAAGAATTAGGAAAAAATATAGTTTTAAAAATAAATCCAAAATTTTCCACAGTGAAGGATTTTTTTTTAGAAAAGCGGGAAAATCCATATTCTGAGTCATGAAAATTTTTGAAACAATATTTTCTTGTTCATAAGCTTCACCAATGTAATTTTGACGATGGGCTTGTTTTTGTTTTTAAGCTATGCTCGAAAAACTATGGGCTCGTTACTCGTTTTCAGACAAAAATGGATATTTTTGTTTATTATCGTACTGGTTTGGGCCGAAGGGTCTCAGATTGCTACGAAACTTTTTCCACGCGTAGGGTTCATAGATATATGAACAAAAAACAATATTCAAAAATTCAGGGTTGCCAGTTTTCCTGCAAAATTTTCCGTGGTGAAGGAAAATTGCTTGGAAAAGCCGGAAAACCCATTTTCTGAGTCATGAAAAAGTTTGAAAAAAATATGTTCTTGTTTATTAATTCATAGGCTTTCATTGGAGAAATTTTGACGATGGTTTTATTTGTTATGGGTAATTCTCGAAAAACAAGGCGGTTGGTCACTCGTTTTCATACAAAAATTTAAAAAAAAAACCGAAAAGTGTAGTCTTCCAATTTGTTTATAAGTGCCTCGAGGTAAGCTTCAAAGGTAGGTATGTGGTTTGTTAATTTTGTTAAAGATAGCTGCTAGGTAGAGCGTTTATTGAAGTATATATAGAAACCAAATTAAATCGTTGGACAAGAAGGAGTATAATCGCTATGAAGGAAACATATTTGAATATAATCTATAAATAAATTTGGATTGGATATAGGATCCCATACCAATTATGCACCCCACAAAATATCGTAACAATCTGAGACCCTTCGGCCCAAACCTGTACGATAAAAAAAATCTCTGAGTTTAATCAACAAAGTACGGGTGTAATAAAACTTAAATTATTACTTGGGATGTGTACATCCTTGCATTGTCCTAGAGGAGAAGAATTTTTTTGTTGGCCAAACATGGTTGGTTCTTTTTCAATTTCTCATTAAATTGACCCAACAAGTTTGCATATTAATCGTTAGTGTTGATTTTCGCCTTTTGAAATAAGGCAAAGTGGATTATATCTCGTGCATCTCAAAAATCGGTTGCCATGACTTTTTTGGCTGACAAACCCAACTTGGCCTCATTTGGCACCGGTTCACCCCAAAAACCCCACTGTTGCAACTGATTTTTGATCTCTGGTGTGTTAGTTTGGCTGTCAAACACAAACTAACTATCACAGCTTGTTCAACTTATGACAGGATTAAACTGAAATTTGCTGACTGTTGAAAGGAGCAGTGATGCTCTTTCAGTTAAAAGGTGGAAAATTTAAAAGACTCGCCCTCGTTACAAATTATCTTCTTCAAAATTTAAAGAAAATCCTATACAGGGTTCCAGGGTGTATCGCAACTTTCAGGACTTCGATGAATTTCTCGGCAGACTTTACCTGGGATGAAATTTATTTGAATTTATTCAAGAATATTTCTCAATCCTATCCAGGGGTTTAAACAGGAACAAGCTTAAAGCTTTTTAGCGAAACCTGCTCATGAAAATAAGATATTAACATTCGGAACTCTGAGTATTCCGAGCCAACTTTCCTGGTAATGATACAAAGCATCTCCTGTTCAGAAGTCGGAATACCAATTAAATTCAAATTAAATTAACAGCAATTTTCACCGTTTCAAATTTTGCTGTATTAATATTTAAGAATGAAAGAGATGAGAAAATAAATTCAATCAAATACATCTTTTGTCGACTTACGTATGTGTCAGTTTCCGGTAAACAAATTTTCACACGAAATATTTGTTTTCGTTCCCCGACTTTTTAGAAACATGAATTACATCTCGTCTGAAATTCATAATTTCTAAGTAGTTAAGAATCGAATCTTCCATCATAGTTTGAAAAGTTCATGCATCGTTTCGCCTTTACTTAGCGTAAAACCTGAATCGAATTCCATTTCGATACACCATCCACTGAACACAACAGTATAAAAACCCTGCCAACAATGCCGGCACTGCCATACATCACGTTTTTATCATTTTGTCAAAAAAAAAATCATGTTCAAGAAACTGTTATCCATCATACTGATGGCGGCTGTCGTCGGGTGCTCGCTGTTGATCGGTGGCTGTTTGGCGGATTCGGCAGCTTCTATGCAACGAATATTCAACGGACAACCTGTGGCGAGGATTCCGAGACCTCCAACTCCACCACCAATATACCCGCATCGTGTCACTGCAAATCCTTTTGACCGGAATAATATGCGTATGCTGGAGATGCCGAATTCTCAAACCCTACCACCATTCTACGAGGTTCCTCCTGTCTGAAACTCCATTAAATATGCTAACTGCAATAAATGAAAATTTTTGAAGGTACACTCTTAAAACCAAAGAAAATTACATGCGCTGTAATTGAAAAATATTTAAATTTCGTGTCATGTAAATCAATAATTGATTGAATGTTCTATGGAAATAGATGCAAATTACAAAGTTATGGATCACAATTTACAAAAGTAAACACAACATAATGCGAAAGAATGTCTTGTTTGCAATATCACATCAAGAGTTGAGTAAAAGGTCATGCGGATTTAATTTTAAAGACTAAAACACTTAAACACGACCGTGAACTAAAATATATGATGATGATGATGATATAATACTACCATCTATTGTAGCAAGGTAACTTTCCATAGCAATGGAATAATCTGAGAAACAATTTGATCAAGATTCTATTGTTGTTTGTGATTATGAAGCTCCTGTATGAAGGGCCGAAAAGGGACCCGTAAGCAGAGGCACTTACGCGAAACCCGCGAATATAGGTTAGAGAATCTCCTTCCAAAAACAAGTTCACACCAGAATCGAGCCCTCGATTGACAGAATAAACCCAATAAATGGGGTCGAAGAGCCCACCTCGTTCCGCGAAATGTTAACAATAGGGAGGAGGCACTCCCATGCTCCCTATCCAAATCGTTTCACTTGGGTGCCCTGATGGTCCCTCCCTTTCCTCGTTATATGCTATTTATTCAAAATATAGTACATTTTGTCGTGATTATTTGATTGCTTACCTTGTTTTGGAGAATTTGTCTGAAAGTAAAATTGGTTAGGTGGTTTATTGTTCTTTATTATTGTAGCAATCTGTCAGGACCAAGAATAACATTTTAAAACCAATGTTTGCCTTTCTGAGTGCATTAAATTTTTAGATTTCAGCATACTTAATTTGTGAAAAATACAATTTAAATGAATTTTTATGATTCACTAGCTGACCCCGGTGCGAGTGTTGCTACGCCTGCATCTAAATGAATGAACAATGGTTGTTTTTTTGAAAGAGTTTTTTTTTGACTAAGAAGGGGTTCAATATTCAATCAGAACATTCTTCTCACCTGAGAAATACACAGTTTGTGTTTTAGTTATCTGGATAATTCTGCATGTTTAGTTGAAATTTGTGTTTGGAATCTCCGTTTCTTGCATTCTAAAAACACTGCACGCCAATTTTGGATCCATTTGCTCGATTTGTTTTCAAGTTATGCAGACATTTGTGTTTCATTTGCCATTTCATTTGTGTTTCCAGAAGAGGAAGGGGTCTCAAACAACCATAAGAACCTTCCCCAGCCCAAAAAACCCCTGCATACACATTTTCACGCCGATCGGTAAGACATGACAGATTTATAATATATATAAAAACCACATGCCAAATGTTGTTTTCATTTAGTTGAAAAGTTCTCAAGTTATACATAAATTTGTGTTTCATTTGTATGAGAGCCTCAACTGACCCCCCCCTCCTCACCCACTTGAGCAGGGGAAGGGGTCTTGAACTACCATAGAAACATTTCTTGCCTCCAAAAACCTCCACATTCCAAATTTGGTTCCATTTGCTTGATTAGTTCATGAGTAATGCAGAAATTTGTGTTTCATTTGTTTGAGCCCCCCCCCCCTCCTCTTCATATGGCAAAAGAGTCTCAAATCACCATAGAAACATTTCTCTCCTTCAAAAACTTCCAGATGCCAAATTTGGTTCCATGTACCTGATTAGTTCTCGAGTTATGCAAGGATTTGCGTTTCATTTGTATGGGATCTATCACTTTCAGAAAGAGGAGGGCCTCAAATCAACATAGAACCATTTTTTGTCTTCAAAACCAGCACATACCAAATTTGGTTCCATTTGCTTAATTAGTTGCCGGTTATGCAGAATATTGTGTTTTATTTGTATGGGAGCCCCCTCTTTTAGGATGGGGAGGGTTCTCAAGCTACCATAGAAACCTTTCTTGCCTTCAAAAACTCTCACATGCTCAATTTGGAAGCTTTTGCTTCATTAGTTCTCGAGTTATGTAGAAATGAGTGTTTCATTTCTTTTCCAGAGAAGGGAGGGGTCTTTTACTATCATAAAAACCTTCCCCGGCCCCAACAATCCCTGCATACAAAATTTGTAATGAGCTCATTCATGTGGGGTCCTATTCAATGATGATCCGATTAATATCAAATCTTAATGTTGTTCTTTATTTTATTTTTATTTTTTATTAGGGATATCTTTTCTAGTGTTAATAAAATATCTTTTGTGTCAAGGTTTGATTTTTTGATTATTATTATTTTTTAATGCATTAGTTAAACTGTATTATATTAATTTAGTATTTATGAATTTAAATATTTAGGATTTCATAACTTAGTTATTGAACTTTCCCGTTCTTTGTACCGTGAATAATGTTTCTTCTTAAATTTATATTACAGTTCCAAAAATAACCAGTTAATCAAACCTACCTTAATTAATTTATACCTTTTAATTCTTGTGTCAATAATTCTACTCTACCCCTATTTTTCAGCTCTTAGTGTTTCTCTTCCAATGTTTATACTTTTTCGATTTTTTATTTTCTACTTCCGATGTTTCTCCGTCCGAAATGTCGCTCTCTGATTCCTTATATATTTCTTCTGTCTTTTGTTTTGAATTTCTTCCTATCCTTCGCCAATGGTGTCCATTCTTCACTGCTTATCTCCTATATCTACTCAAATCTTGTTTTAGCGTAGTTTTTCCAAGTAAGGCTTGGTCGTTCTTCTTTTCTTGTTAAATTTTAGTTTGTAGGTTACTTTAAGCGTATGTAATTCTACTTTTCTCAGAATGTGACCATAATAACTGATTCTTCCTACTCTTGCTTTTCTATTTATTGTTTATTGCCTTCCAACCGTTTCTTTGCATTAAATTCAATGTTTGCTGATTTTTACAATGATTAAAGATACTTCTTAGTATAAGCTTTTCATAATTTGCCATATTATTCTATTGTTTTTTGTAAAAACTGCCATATATTTCAGATGGGGCTATCACTGTTTTGTATATAAATCGGAAAATCGGAAAATGCAAAAAAAATGCGGAATCCAAAATCATCGGGAAATATGCGGGGAAAAGTTGGAAATTTCAAAAGCCATCGGAATTTTTGTCATATGGAAGGAACCATACTCACACCTTTTTCAAATGATTTGAGTAGCGTTATTGTCGTTTACTCGGGCCAACGATCTCATTAACGGAATGAAATAGTATTTTTCTACAAATCCAGCATTGCTGAAGAAGATAGCTCATTGCTATATGGATGGCCCGGTTGTCAACTGGGAGGCGTTCAAAGAATTGACTGGGGAAATCAGGGATCTGCGAGCCAGCCCTTGGTTTGAAGTCCTCAACATCGTTAGCTGCGACATGCACGTCCTACACAATCCTTCATGGAAGGGCTAAGACAAACACATTTGCCTGAGGATCATTTTCTGCTGGTTTTATTCAGCCTGTTAATAACGTACCGCTTAAGGCATCTTCAGTGGTGGTCTTTTTTTCAGACCACTTTATACTTGATTTGCATCAGCAAACTTGAGTAGAACCAGCTAAAATAGGCCAACTTTGTTATTGAACTCACCAACACCTATCATCCTGTCAATCATTCAACATCCAGAGATCATTAGTGTTGTTTTTCAGAGACCGCAGATTTTTCGCAAACTTTTTGCCATGGATTGGTTTGACCAAATAATGTTTACTGCCAGTAGTGCGTCGTTAGCAAATGACGAGAATACTTGCTCTTTCGTTTAGCTGAAGATGAGCGTGTAGGTGCATGCATCTCATCTAAACGATATTGGATAATGCTGATTTGTAATTTGTAGTATAAGTAGTTGATAGTCTATAAATATAAACGATAATGCTTCTCGAAATTCGAAAAAAATCGAATAAATTCAGTGATCTTCCTAGAAACTCAGGGAGCTTAACAGAATCTCGGTATACTTCTTAGCGATTCAGGAAACCTCCCCGTGGTTTTGCTATTCTCCCTGATGTTAAGGGAACATCCCTTAAATTAGGTTTCCAGAAAATCAAGGAACTTCCTAGACGTTAAGGGTTCTTTCTAGAAGTTCAGGCAACTTCCTGATATTCAGTTTGTTTCCTAGAAATTCAGAAAAAAATCCTAAAGCTTTCATAAGCTTCACAGGAGTGCATGGAACTTCCCAAAAGTAAAGGGTTCTTCACAGAAGTACAAGCAACTATTCAGAAATTCAGGGAGGTTCTCAGTAGTTCAGAAAACTTATCAGATTTGTTTGGGTATTTCTCAAAATTTCATAGAACTACTCAAGATTTTCAGAGAACTTCCCAGCATTTCAGGGCACTTCCCAAAAGTTCAAGGTACTATCCAAAAAAGTAGAGGCCTTCCCATAAATTCAGAGAACTGTCCAGAAATTCAAAAGTTTGCTTTTCAAAAGTTTGCGAATCGTCCTAGAGGTTCAGAGAACTTCTCAGAATTTCATGAAACTTGGTAGAAGTATACAGAACATCTTAGAAACTCAAGGAACTTTAGGAGTTTGAGGAAGCAAAGTTCTAGAAGAGCACTACAAATGCCTTTTGAGAAGATTTGTGGACGAGGTCAGAAAGCAAGATACCCGAATAAAAGAAGAGAATACCTGAATAAAAGTCATCCGAATTTCTTCGGTGTTCCGATCAAAAGTACTTGCTTTTGAGGTTAATGCGGTACACGACAAGATGTTGGGACCAAAGCTGAATTTTATCAGCTTCATGAAAAAAACATCATGAACTTCAAAAATATCTATAAATCCAATATATATATATTACCTCATCTTCCCAGTCGGAAAATTATGCAAAATGGTGAGAAATTCGGGAAAAATGCGGGAATTTTTAAATTAAGATTTTGTAGCCACCCTGTACTTATCTTATAGGCAATTAAACATCATAGTCTATTTGTTGATCGTCTATCCAAGGATGCTGTAAGACATACTTTTAAACATTTTATCCTGTAGCATATCTTAAAAGTTCTTCCAATAAGTACTATTTCTTCAGGTATCTGATCGTTATTATTTGGAAATCTCATTAGTATTTCGCATTTGTCATAATTTAATTCTAATCCCATTCCCCCTAATTGATTGACAAGTTCTTCCAAAATGTGTTAGTTCATCTATTCTGGTTGCTATTATGAGCAGATCATCTGCAAACCCCAATAGTAACGGTAATTTGAGAATATTTAGGTCCCTTAACTTTAGTTCCGGTAATTTTTCAGCAATTTTACGAATTATAGCATCGTACTATTCGTGTACATCGGTCCGAGTTGTCTCTCAGGCGTTGAAATGAATTACCTTGTTTTCCTAATGAAATACCACTATCACACTCTGTGAGTGGCCTCAACAGCATCCTTACTGTTGGTTCAAATCGGTTTTCCAGATTTTTCAAACATCTCCTAGTCTCCAAATAAAAAACCACTATCACATTTTGTGAGTGGCTCCAATAGCATCCTTACTGTTGGCTTAAACCGGTCAAAATCGGTTGTTCAGCATTATGAAAAATCACTTTTTTTTCCCAATGAAAAACCACAATCACACTTTGCGAGTGGCCTCAATAGCATCCTTACTGTTAGTTTAAATCGGTTCAAATTGGTACTAATTCTCAAATATTGCACTTGATAGCTTATCGTTAACTAAAATGAACCCTGCTGCTAGCCAATTCTGTTATCCAAAAAACAAGTTATTTCTCGTGAAAGTGCAGTGAACTCCGCGGCTTTCAATAAAGCGAGTATCACGTCAACATATTCCTACCCTTTCCTTACTTGACCTGCATTTGGACGGGCCCGGCGCCGGTATAGCCTTAGTTTGGGATCACCAGTTTTTACACATTGAAAAGGTATGGTAGTCTCAAGCATAATCTGTTGGTTCTCTGTATAATAACAGCTGATCTGGTAACAACGGAGTAGCAATCTCGGGCGGTCAATCATGCTCATCCTCAAATGATGTGCCTCTGTTTTTTTGGATAGGTATTTGATTTGATTTCAGCCATGCACTCGCAAAATATCTTTATTTTCCTCCGATGAAAATTTCAGTAGTGACAAGTATTATTCTACGATTAGAACACTTAACATTCCGATTTGAATAAAAAATAACAGTTTTTAATTACATTTTGTCAATGTTTTTTAACACAATTTATTTAGGCCTGCCTCCATGTTGATGATAGGAGAAATCTTTGGTGGACTGCTATTACTTTGTCAGGAATTCTCTTGATGAATGCATCAGTTCAGCACAAGAGAAACTGCTAGCTTTAGTAATACTCAGTAGATTAATAATTTTGAGATTCTCATATGAAAAGGAAAAAAAATCTATAAAAAATAAGTGGTGTGACATAAATTTACGTCATGGTATGTAAAATTACGTGTTCAATTTTTGGTTGTAAGCTTGAAAGAGGACGTAAATTTACGTCTTGCTAACCGCTTCGTTTAGGTGCATCTGAAAATTCCTAATTTTACATGAAAGTTTCTAAGTGTGTAGAATGCTATCAAACAGTGATAGTTCGTAAAACTGGTTCAAGGATATTCCCACTTACCAAATGTTTCTGCTTCCCGCTGCGGTTCCACTTTGCCCACCCACTTGTGTTATCAACAAGCAATCAGTTTGTCAAAAGCTTTTGCAATCAATCAGTATGAATATATACCGTAGGATAATACCAAGTAATCGCATTGAAGCAAAAGCTGCAAATCTGAATCCTCTATAACGTTCTTATCAAAAGAACGAGCAGAGTCTGTCGGGCATTGATGCTGTAGTAGAAGCCCTCCCTGGCATTCCCTTCTCAGAACCTTTCCGCCGCATCGCCGAAATCAGCTGGGAAAAATCAATAAAAGTAGAGCCTCGGGAATTATTATTTACACAACAATCCACAGACGAGCGCTCTTCCGTTGTGGGCTTTGAGCGCCGCAGGTTATTCCAGGGCCTGTGCAACAAAGCCGGAACAACACCGACCTTCATCGACTGACGTCATCATCGTCATCATCATCATCATCATCATCATCATCACCACCACCTCCATCATCCCACCCAAAACGAGAACGTAAGAGGCCGTGTTTGTCTTTTCACTGGAATTCAATCGGGCGGAAAGCTTTTCTGTTTGTTCCCACACCCTCCCCCCTTGGTGCAAAGCGTGAACGGGAACAACTTGGGTTCACAACTCATAACTCATGCAAAATTGGGTAAATTAGGGACCGAATCCTTTTACCGAAGAACCGGCCGGAGGTCGCTGATGGCCGGAACTCCTTCGTGACACCACTCGAGTAATTTAGAAAGAAATTCATCTCCATTATTCATTAATACTTGGGGTGAAGCTCTCCTCCGGCTTTCTTCCGGGACTCAGGTGACTCGTGTTGATGATGAAACGGGGACCGGGTGGATGGTTTTTCACTTTATGACAGGCCGAAGAGAGTGTCGGCTATAAATATTCATGAAAAATCACTGCCCTTCTCCCGGCGTGTGCCATTTGGACTCCGTCGAGGCAGATGATGACTTCCGAGTTTGGTATTTTACGTGCTTTGTTTAAATTTTCAGGACACAAGTTAGCTACTGCTGAGGGTTAGTTGTGTCTCCTTTGTCATGTTTATGTTCATTTTGCTGATGATGGATGGATGATTTACCGCATTGATGAGCGTCTTGCGCGGTGAGGTTTCAAAGGAAAATTTACAAATGAGTGTTCTTGAATTGCTCGGGAAAGATATCTAGAAGTTTT
>JASCZW010008629.1:0-48696 GCA_034211315.2 Aedes japonicus | reverse complement strand
AGCCAACCAACACTTGACTATTATCGAGTCTGTCCAGAAAAATGCTGGGATGTGGGGTTGAACTTGAATGTATATCTTATATAGGTGATTAACCGTAGCCAGCTCCAGTTAATTTAATACTAATTCATTTAACTCGTCACGATGAAATTTGTCAGTAGCAGACAATTTCCCAGAGGCTCGAGGAGTTTTGATAGTGCCGTTAGAGTACGGCAGCCTGTGAAAATTGAAAGATGCATATTGAAAACGGCCGGAAGGGCATTTGAACGGTAGTATGCTATAGAGCACATATTCTTTTACCAAGCTACCCCAGATGTAGGGTAGGCAGGGGGGAGGGGTCCCATGTTTTTTTTTGTTACATGAAGCACGTAATGAATTATAATGTTTGAACACTAATTGTTTAATTTTTTAACACTAATTGTTTACTTAACACGTCTAATAGATGTCGGCCTATGAGGAAGAACAAAATGCTTAAATTCAGGCAGGCTATGTTCAAAAACTAGTAATCCTAAGACAGGTTTTGTTCCCTTTTGTCTTCAACCTGTTATCATTGACTGACAATGTTGCATATTTTCATAAATACAGGAAAACTATGTTGAGCTGAACTGGAGATTTAAGGAATGACCAGCTACCGGCTGTCCTTAAAACACAATCAATAAATTCTCTCTTTCAGGTATTAGCGAAAACTATTGCTGCATTTGACCAACAAGCTTGAGCACACGTTATTATGGGACTACTTATTTTCGATTGAAAATCACAGTTTGGTCTGAAAACGAATTGAAATCAATCAAAATGTGATTAGGCAGAAAATAAACAACAGATCAGATTTCGATTCATGTTGTCATTTTATCGATTGATCAAACCGAACTTTTACTCAAGTCGATTCCATTTTGGTACAATTGTTAGTGATTAGATAATGAGAAGCCGAAGAACATCGTACGTTAGGTTTAAACGTATTTTGGCAGTGTTGCAAGTTTTAATACCGATGTGACATTGAAAAATATTGTGTAGTATTACACAAATTTTTTATGAAACACTGTCTGGATCTGTGTAATAATTAGGTCACTTATGTGTGAATATTAGACACATGCCATGCGATGAAATATGATTGTTCTAATTCTGGTTAATGTTGCCAGCGATGCCCATGTATTTATGAATGTATTTTTGACAATTACACGTGTTTAGTTCATTTACTGTGTACATCATACCGTTTTTTTTTTGCTGTGTAGATCTGTTTCATAACATTATCCGATCACTAATGCTTCCGAACTACTAAAAGATATAGAAGTAGCAGATCGACATGAAGAAACTGGAATAGGCTTAGTGTACTCTGGAACAATAGAATCCTCCAGCTTATAGTATTTTTATTCAAATTTGATCAACAACATCCAGTCAATATGCTTTCTAATCTGTCTTATTGCCGTGTGGTCTTTTCTTAACAGAATGATAACGAAATAAATCTCGAGAATGAAAGAATTATGTATTTTCTATGTTATGAATTTTGCCCGTCAAGTTGGCGGATTCGTTCCTGCCTTTAACTACCTCGCATTGGGGATGTTAGGCAAAGGAATGTGTGCTTGATTCGAGTACTATATATCACATGCCTTTCGCTCAATTTTCAAGTACTTCTGTTCAATTTTTCTCAGCTGGTCATACACTGACGGAATTATCAACACTTTCTCTTCATATTTTTGTTCTAGCAAAAAATTCTGTCCACTCTTGATGCCTCATGTGATGAGAGAATATTTCCTTGTACATCAAGAATTATGTAGTTTCAATCGTTGGCCATTTCAACATTAAATTGCAGTTGTTTGGGAGACAAATGTAAATTAGTTTGAGGCTGATGTTACGACGAATTTTAACAACCTTGAAACTGTAATATTGGAACAGTCAAAACTTATTAAACAATGATATTTCATTAGCGGTATTCCTGCATATTTCGCATATGCGGTTATGCTTCAAGTGGGAAAAGTTTGATCCTACAAAACACAAAGGGTTTATGGGATACTCAACACAAATAGAGTCTGAGTCTAAACGTAAAATATATTTATAGAGTAACAATTTAAGAAGGTTCAGGTAACTGAAAATCGCATTTTTTTTATAGAAAGTCAACATTTCCATGCACACAACGTTACACAGATCACCAAATGGATTAGAGAAACACTTGTTCGAAAAAAACAAGGGGATAACTTTGGCGAGGTGGACCGTGAAGGTGGCCTTAGCCAAATGTAATCAGACACCGCAAACAAAAAAGAAGTGATATTCATGATTTTGTAAGCAGATTTACACAGGGTGACCACTCAATTTTTATTTACAAATTCCCGGTTTTTTCTCGGTTTTCTCAGACCAAATGTTAAAAATTTCCCGGGTTGAGGCGCGGATCATGTAGTAATGAACTAGAATAACGAATAGAATATATATAATCTAAGCAAACAATGTTGAACGAATTGAGTTCCAAAGCTTAATAAAAAGATTTTTTCAGTATGAGCGTTGTTTATAATATAAAAATGACTACATTTTAGGTCCCATTTTTAGGATTTACAAATTCTGCTTTCAGTTAAAACTGGCCCATGAAGCTAATAAAAATAATTTAGATGATAGTCTGAAAACAGATGACAGTCTGAAAGTCAGTTTGTGTGTGTACAGCCAAATGATTTCTTTATAATTTTTTTAAGAAACTTTTCCCAAAGATTCTATGAAAAGTTCTCAGCCATTGCTAGAGAAATTCCTTCTGGCGTTTCTATAGGTATTCTTCAGGAGTTTGTAGTCATTCCTCCAGCGATTCTTTCAGCAGTTTTTTCTGGCAGTTCATTGGCTGCTCTGTTAAACTTTCTTGTGATGACATTTATGGTGGAATCCCTGAACTTATGAAGTTTTGTGATTGTAAAGGAATCCCTGGAAGACACCTGAAAGAACTAAAAACTATAAGGTAATTGCTGAAATAATTCTTGGAAAAACCCCTGATTTATTGAAGAAATTTAAGAAATTTTGTTTGCACGAGTGTCATAATCTTGTGTATTCAATTCTTCACGCTAAATATTCTGCAAGGGGCTTTGTAGAATTATTTATAAGTTTTGTCTAGGATATTTGCAAGGATTCTTAGATATAAATCTCTAAACATTTCTTCAAGTACTCCGCTGGAGCAGTATTTTTTTGAAGTTCCTTAATCGATTGCTCCACAAAATTCAACAGAGTTTCCTACAAGGATTTCTATAAAAATATTGTTCTTCTAATTTAGAAATAGCTTCATGCATTCATTCCGAATAGAAGAATGTTCTCGATATTTATTTTTGTTATTCGAATATAATATTTTGATTATCTTTAATATCATATTGCCGTGCGAAAACCTATATATCGACATGGAATTTTCATAAGGGCCAATGTCGCAAACGTAAACAATGGCTTCTTCCGCAAATTTCCTGAAAATGCAAACTCACTCAAGTAAACTACAACTTCTATTCTAAAGGGAACTCCGCTTTTGTACAATCATCGTGGTAATTCCCTATGGTTAAGTTAGCATTCTCGAGAAATTTGCGGCAGAAGCTATTGTTTATGATTGCGACCCAATGTCCCCTTATGAAAACTCCATTTCAATATATATTGTGCAGTTGGTAAACAATACCAGATCGATGGCACGATTACAAAAGAGGCTTGTTGAGCATCGGTAATGATGGGTTCTGACCAATCCGTCAAAAAGCTGCTGAAACGTGTCAGTTCTCATTTGATTATTAACAAATTTACTTGCCACTTTTTGGTTCTTTGTGAAAGCTATACATGCAAGAAGCTGCCACTGGAACAGTTGATGCAAGATATTTATAGTTACTTATCATGCAGCCTCAAATGATCCAAGGAATTCCAGATGATACAAAATATTTTGGATTTGAAGCATCGTTCTGCATCGATCTGCCACCAAATGGCTATCGTTCTAGTCAGTTGTCAACAGGAAATGCATCGTGTGTTGAACCCAAGAAGCTGTACACTTTGAAGGAGTTCAATTCAATTTCTAAACAATATGAGATACAGGCCATCGAAGATCATGACTGGAGAAAACTGCTGTGTTTCAAACAAGCAGATGGGAAGCTGGCTATTATCTTGCTTAGAAAGTTCATTGCGAACTTTCTAAAATCTGAATAAGACCATCTTAATTCAAATGCTTGAAGCAAGGTTCTTGCCAGGCTTGGTTTGCTCCTCCGTTTGAGCGAAGAGTGGAGTGTATCGGCCACGCGCACGGCATAAGTTGTATGGTGAACCGTGCGTGTTCGGCATCTACTCTGCACCGACGAATACACGCTCCTCTCGTTCGGTAGATTGAGCGAGCGAAATGACGAAAGAGATATCTCGAAAGTTTGCACTGCACTGCTCGTGTGTTTGGTAAGAGCGCGCTCGCCGAGCAAACGAGTGTGTTGCCCTACGTGCCTTTCAACAGCCTTTCTATTGGCGTAGGGGAGTAAAAGCTCCACTCTGATGTAACCTTCGCATAAGGATGTTTCAAAGAATGAAAGAAAAATAGTTTACAAAATGTTTTTCTGGTTTGACTCATGCGCATCATGAGGTTTACTGGATGATTTTCCATAAAAATTTCATAAAAATTTACAGAAAAAAATCTTTTAGTAAAAACCATTATGCCTGTGTTCAAAACTACCATGAAATTTCAGTCAAATTTACTATGTTTATTGTACAACCTACAACATTTATTAAGGCATGGTAAAATCAAACGCATTTATAGTCAGGGGAAGATTGTTGTGTTTCATTGTTTCATTGTGAAAATCGACTAGAAGCACTACTATATCGAATTGATGTTGGTTCAAAGAAGTTTGGATGTATTTCCTTAGATATTGGTTGGTAAACAAATGTTTGCTTGTTAATGTAATTTTGAACCAAATTCTATTGCTTTTTGTTGTCAATAGAAACTTCCTTTGCGCTTTTAGAAACAAAAAAAATGTTGTTGGTTCAAAAATAAAATCGGTATTGTTTGAATAAATAAAAATTATGGGTAAGCCGTAAGTCAACAATACAATTTGTTGAATGTATATAGAAAAATATTTTTTTCAGCGTGTAGATGAACAATTCATGAAAAATTGCACCAAATGTTGATTCAAATCGTCATAAGATACCTTTCGTTTAGTAGATCACATTTAAATAGTAAGTCTCCATTAATCGAAGCTTTAGAATTTGGTCGGAGACCAAAAGATAGACTTAATCCAGTTTTCTTAAAATTTCAGATTTGTTGCTCCACTTGGCCATAAATGTGTTTCTATTATGGCCACACCCATAAGAAACACACGCGATTGGTCATCAAAGGAACCAAAATTTTAAACTATGGCGATAATTGGTGCAGTGTTCCAGTTATGGTAAACGTGATTAATAATACAAAACCAAAATTTCGGCTCAGTTTCGATATTTTTCCTTCAAAATATAGATTGAAAGCTTTCATTTGACGTTTTGAACGTGGGGTTTTCCCAGAATTTTTAAACATAGTTCTTAACTAGTCTAAATTAACCCTTTACTACTTGCTACTTACTACTTTGTAAGGCACACAGATGTTTGTAATCATGCAAATTGGTTATTCACTTTCGATTTATTTTTCAAATTGGTTATTTTGTTACGTAACGATTTTAAAACCCCCCCTCCCCCATATGTCACAATAAGTAACGGTTGCTCAACCCCTCTCCCCCCCCTCCCCCCTTTCATGCGTTACGTAATTTGTGCACAAAGCCATATAGCTGTGCTCGCATTGTCTTAAACAGCTTCCGGGCGGTAGCCAGGAAATTAGTTACAGATTTTTTATTAAGTACATTGTGAAGAGCCAATTGCACGTCATGAGCCACACATCCTCCTCCTATTAGATGACCCTGTTCAATAATAGACAAATCGTCTATGCTTTCATCAATATCAGCTTCATCATCCGAAAGATCGGGTGATGGTTCAGCTCCGTCGTCTTCACTAGAAAGTATGAAAACTAATTCTCATGTAATGATATGTATTTACCCTGTTAAAATGAAACAATTTAAAAGCAACATAAATAATATCACTCGACGATACTTCGGATTAATTTCTTCACTATTAATGAAAATAAGCCTTATGAAAGAACTGATAGAAGTAGTAGTAGTAGTAGTAACGGAAAGATAACCCGTAACGCTGGTAGATCACCTTTTCGTGGTGCGTTACGGGGTATCAGATCTACCACCGAACCCTAGTCCGAATTAATTCAAACTAGGGAACATATTTGTTTTTGTAGTCAAAGGAACGTATAATTGGCCTTATTACATTTTATGTCTTGTGAAAAGTGACAATACTCGGGTTGCGCTACCGAGGATGAGCTTGGAATAAAGAAAACATGGTTAGTCATCATTTATGTGAATTCTTATTTTCTATTTGATGTTCTATAGTTTGAATTGGTTATGACTAGGTTTCTGATGCATGGTCACTATCGGAGTTATTGATTGTTTTGTTTGCAATGAATCCGGTTTTGACTGATAAAGGGGCGCGCCTTTGAAGAGTACTGTCGCTCACAAAGGGTTTAAATAGCGGAAACTTTCAATTAAACCTGATTCATTGCCAACAAAACAAACAATGACAACTGTAACAACACCGAATACTTCATCATTTCTCAATAGTGATGAAGTTACTCGACATGCACTAAACAAAGGCTACGGGATATACTACAATAGATCAAATTACTGGTCGCAGTGGTTTATGTCCCGAACAGAGGAAAAAAAAACGGAAAGATCGTAAGTTGTGTGGATTTAAAATAACGCGGATTAAATTTTCACAAACATCGCGTTTTTGAAATTTTTAATTCATTTCCTAATTGTCAAATTTATTTGAGTATTCACCAAACAGAATATCCCTGTTATTGGAAATATATATGTGAAAATTTATTTCTCATCTGCCAGAAATAAGTCTTCCAGAATATCTGGGTTATATTAAAAGCTTATATCTGACACTTTGTTACTTTTCTTACTTGTTACTTGTTACTTTGATACATTTTCGAAAAAAATGTTCCGTCGCATTAACTGGCATTGAAAGAGCTTGCGTATTTTTTTTATCGAACAATAAAATATATAGAATAACGATAACTTTTTGTGATTTTTTTCCAAAATGTACCAAATTGAATTGAGCGTTAAATGACAATTATTTTCATTTTGTCAAACGGAACACATCATTTTTCCAAAACAGGGCTATCAAACTTGCCAAATTGCAATGCCGCTCTCAAAATTATCTTCTTCGTCCTCGCTGTCTGAATCTTCGAAATGATTTTCGCCATTTGAAGCTTGTACGTCTTCACGCTCAGTCAAATGAAGAGTCTGAGCATCTTTCATTAAATTGGTTGCTTTTATAAAATTAGAACCGTTATAAGTAGTGACAGAGTGAACTTGACCCAGATCAATGTTAAAGTTATTCATAACCTTAAGAATTACGCCACAAATAACTTCCACCGTACTAAGGCCATATTTTTTCACCATAGCAAGGGTGTGAGTGTAAAGCACGCCATTTTCCAAAATTTGAACTACAATCCCAAACACAGATCTTCCCCTACGCTATGCTAGGTCCGCTTTTATTCAAAATATGCGACCCGCGAATGCTGGTGATATGCACATTACGGTCTATCGATATACTTTTGAAAGTTTCTTTTGAACATCTCCCGCGAAGATGTTTTCTTTGTTCTACGTTAGAAGTCCGGACTCCACTGCCTTTTTCTTGTGAACGGAAGTAATATCTCGAGTCAAATTAAATTTCGAGTCACGCTGCAGTGACCGCCCTTTACACAATGAGCATATAAAAACGTTTTTTTTTTCGGAATCATTCGGAACCAAATTACAGCTTCCTATTCTCAGCCATCATTGAAAAACAATACATTACTCAACAAAAACACCTACACTCCATGAGATACGACCGCATACTAACGCTGACAAAACTCCGAAATCAAAGCGCACGGAGCATCTTTGTTTTGCTCCGTGTTTCTCTTTCTGCGTGATACACGCTCCCGCTAGGCAATGCTCTTGCTCCGTTTTCAAATTCTCGTGCACGGCGTGCAACCGATGATCAGACGGCGTGTGTCGAGTTTTCTGCTCCGCGTGTGGTTCAAAACGTACACATGCTAGCTACACGTGCGAAGAGAAGCCAAGCCTCTTGCTAAGACTTTCTGCTGTTAAACACAGATAAAAAAGATTTTTTGGTGAAAATTAAAGATGGACACGAAAAATATTGTGGCAACTCTAGTCGCTACTAACTTACAAGAATGATCCACACGCAAAAAAAACCACAATAGAAACTACCATTTCGAGGGTCAAATTGAGCGCAAACACCAACAATTTTCACCTGACTGTAAAAGCGTTTGATGCCATGCCTGCGATTGAAGTGAACCATAGTAGAGTTGGTATCAACATAAGGTCTGTCAAATATACCACAAACGTTGAAGGTTTGAAGATAAACGTAGTAAATTTGACTGAAATTTCATGGTAGTTTTAAAGATAGGCGTAGTCAGGTAAAATGGTAGTTTCTACAACAAGATTTTTTTCTGTGCAGGATATTTATAGAAGGTACACTCCCGCGTCACTTTACTCAATTTTTGAGTACAATTGTATGCTATCTCTTTTCCTCTCACGGAAATGTTACTCAATTTTCGTAAAAAGTGGATCTACACAAAAATTTAGTTGATCCACTTTTTAACGAAAATTGAGTAACATATCCGTGAGATAAAAAGAGATAGCATACAATTGTACTCAAAAATTGAGTAATATGACGCGAGAGTGTAAATCAATTGACACACTCTAAAATTTCGCAGATCGTTATAGATGAACACGCTAAGAAAGGAATACCTTGAGCTCGATGAAAATAACACACAATCTAAATTATGAACAATAATGTGAACATAAATTCCCGGATTTTTCCCGGTTTCTCCCGGTTTTTTAGAATTCCTGGTTAATTCCCGGTTTTCCCGGTTCTGTGGCCACCGTGTTTACAGTGCCGATCAGTGCGAATTCTCATCTGGGCGTTTCACAGCTACAAACCTATTGTGCCTAACGTCGTACATCATTGATAGAATGATTGCTTGATACCAAACGGACGTGATCTACACAGATTTAATGGCAGCTTTCGACCAAAAACTGAACCACGAAATTGAGATCGCTAAACTTGACACGCAAAGTCCCTTTAATATCAAACACGAAAACATTTTTTTTTTTTTGCTAAATTCGGTTTTATTTCTCAGCATACTCTTCTTTTAGGTCGATACAGCGAGTCCAGCGATTTATTCTTTTTTTTATCTCATCCGAATAGTACTCCTTCGGAAATCCTTCAATCGGTTTCAGCTATGAGCTCATCATTAAATTTTGAGTAAAATCGCTTACCGGTGAGCCATCTCTCCAGGTTTGGGAACAAATAGAAGTCACGGGGGACCAATTCTGGCGAATACGGTGGATGGGGAACCAATTGATACCGAATTTCATTCAATTTTGCTTGAGCAATTGAGGATAAATGAGCAAGCGCATTGTCGTGGTGATAGAGAACACGTTTCCTCTGCAAATGCGCCACGTCCTGGATACTGCAGGGTAGCCATCTGGGACCGTTGATATATCTTCTTTACTTAATTCGTACATCATGCTATTGGAAGAACACGACCGTCGTTTGCCGACGACCTGAACAATTTCCTGCTTATCTGCTCAATCGCCAACTGCGACCAACAAATTGATGCCTTTGCTGATTGGTGTACTTAAATCGGTTGGTGGTCAACCCGGCTAAGTGCTCAGTCATAACCTTTTCACGGCAGAAACAACCAATTGCGTTGAACTACAACCTTCTCGGCACGACCATCAAATGATTGCAGTGCGTTTAAGACTTAGGTGTTCAGCTATATTCTAAACTGACATACTGGAGTACCGTTCAGCGGTTTGGAGCGAATCGAGTGTATTCAACGCCATTTTCTTCGTTTCTTGCTTCGTAGACTACCTTGGAGAGACCCATTTCGTCTACTTAGCTACAAAAGTCGCTGCCAGCTAGTCAAAACGGAGCTTCTGCGAGTCCGTAGAGATATTTGTAAACTGTTGAGCCTTAAACGTCACAGATACTCTACAAGGAAGAATCGACTAGGAAGCAAACCTGCAACAATTCAACTTGAATATCCAACTAAGACTAATGGGTAACAATTTAATGTTGAGGTTTTCTCTTTGCTGTACCAAATATGGGTTAAGTAGCGCTATCCACGGGTTGCAGCGAATCTTCAATAGGGTGGCGTTTACTGTAACTTTTCTTTTTAACCAACATCATTAGTCTGTTGATGGTCTGTTGATGCCCAACTTAAAATAAACAACTAATCAACCAAAGAATTGATGTTTGATAGTCACAATCACTGCTGTTTATGAAATGAAAGCGGTTTACGGCTTGTGCTTCATATGATGGAGTGAAAATCTCAAACCTATATAAAAGTTCCTTATTTCGTTTAGTTTACCTAACTTTAAGTTATGAGTTTAATTCCCATACTGGACGTTGCCCTTAAAGGATACGATGTGTTCCTTTAAAGGCATGGTAATGATATCGAATACAATGAACTACTTACCTAGGATGACTACTTTAAGTAGTATATTTTTGCTAGGAGGCCTCATATTCGTCATCCTTAGTAGATTTCAATGTTTACACAATCTTCTCTGGTTGCTTATCTCTTCACTGACTGGTGGGGTAAGTCAATTCACGCTTCCTTCTACTGATCCACAGAAAATGGTTACGGAATGCAAACTTGTCTGTTGCCAAACAAATGGCGCATAAACAGAAAAATACATAAAGAAAAATGTTGCCTAGCTTTTCGTTTTGCACCAAAATTACTACAACACTATCTCTTTGTTTTAATGCGCATAAAATTAAAACATAAAATTGAAACGAATGCCCCACTAACACAATCAAGGTCGAGAAGAGAATCTATCGAATAAAGTTTATTCAAAGCCACTTGCTACTGCCTTGTTCTCCATACAGTAATTTCAGCTGAAGCCTATCGACAAATGGAAAATAGAACGTTACGGTATCAATAAACTTCGGTGCATTAATTTGTTGTCGGTACTATTAAATTCGTTGCACTATTTCCCGTCGATTGTTGATTTTTCACTATCTCACTAACCGTAGATTTTCGCCTTGTAGTAACGACGATCGAAATCAGATCGGCTGTGATGACAAAATCCAACCCGAACAAAAATTCTAGACAAATTTGTCAAAGTGTCGAAAATAACAATTGTAAACAATGACTTAAAACGTAAATTTCCAGGAAATGCCACTATATCCAATACCGACAAAAAGTAAATAACGACTTCTATCTGTTTCTGGTGCTATTTTGTTTGTAAAAGCTAGCAGATCCAAGATAAATACGCTAGATATCATTGTTTACAAATGTTACTTTCGACCTTTTGGCTATTTTGTCTAGATTTCATTTAAAAAAACGTGACATACATAGTTGGATTCTGTAGTGTAATGTCATCTATTTAAATTAATAAACACACACTCTTTCTGTTAAGTAACCATTTTTGAGTAAAATTCCACATATTTTGGATTGAAGTACACTGAAAAAAATTTGCAGTAAAAACTACTCTGAGAAAGCGTCACGGGCTTTGGGCACCTGTTGTGTTTTCAATGGAGCCCGGGATTTGAATTCCGTGGCGGGAATCAACTCTACACAAAAATTACAGTTCTAGGATTTTTTTCAAAAGGGCGAATCTAACAATGAGAGGCTCTCTCCTCTCTCGCTCTCTTTCATTTATTACAGCGCAATTACAAATCTTTTGAGGGATTCTTTGGTACAGATAGAAACACAACAGTGCTGGCTACCATACTCTACAAATAGTTGAATGAAAAACGTAACGCAGAATGGAATATGAATGAAAGAGAAAGTAATCAAAGAGAGTCTCTCAATTGCAGGTTCGCCCTAATGAAAAAAAAAACCCCTAGAGTTTTCCTGAAGTGTAACCCATTCTCGGGATTTACCCCAGGAAATAAATTCATCTCTACACACTACCCAAGTAACCACAAGCATTATATTATTGCACTTATTCAACCCAAAATCAACATCGGTAAAGCAGGATCGCATCAATTCAACAGTTGTCAAGTAGTAAAGCGTTAGATAAGCTTGAAAATGTAGTTATACATTACCTATGCAATAATGCTACTTTAGCAATGTCTTATGGCATTACAAAAGATATAGCATTAGGCATTAGTTCGATCTTAGTGGGGCCCTTTCAGCTTTAATTCAACTTCAATGATGCACTAGACGTAATACATATGCCCTATATATGCACGCTATTACAGCCTCGTGGTTTCTTGGGTACTTCTTTGGCGGGAACAAATCATTCCGATTTGTTTCCGGACGTATTTTGCACGTGTGAACTCGAACAGGGAAAAAATATTAAAATGTCAGAAAGAGAACCGAGTTTGGAAACAGTTTTTTTTTCGATTTTGATGTGCTCGAAGACTTTGGTGGGTTTGTCAGTCAGGTAAGGTCCATTAAATATGTCACGCAGTAAGGGGTGGAGGGGGATTTTTGGAGAACGTGACAATCCATTCAAAAAAAAATAGAAAGTCCATACAAAAAAAACGTGACAAGGGGGGGGGGGGGGGGTTAAAAAAGTCACTTTTTGCGTGACATAATTAATGGACGTTCCCTTAGGATAAAATGAACCAGCTAACACACTAAGCTTTTTATACTGAAGTCAGTTAAAGTTTAACTGACTTTCAAACAGCTGAGCACACCAAATCCTAATTTTGATGTTCGGTAAAAAAAATTAGCTGATAAAAAAAAAAGTTCTTACTCTGGAGTTGGCATGTGTAGTTTAGTGCATATTGGCGAAGTAACCATAGAATACCACTGATGTAATCGTAGTATGCCAGCATGTTTATAAGTATAATAAAATACTCGATCTTCTACCGTCATACCAAGCAGACGTATTCATTCAATTGTCCCATTAGGTTATGAGCCCAAAAAGTTGATTAGGAATCAGCTGTTTGGTAAAACAAAAATTCAACGGTGAAGATATTCCTAATTCAAGAAAATGAACGGAGACGGTGCCAGTCGACAAGACAATGGCGTAGCAAAAAACGGGAGAGATTAAGCAAATACTCTAGGACGAGTGCAAGGTGGTTCAGTTTTGTTACCCGTGAGAGAGATTCTACGCGGTTCAGAGAACTACAGCTCCTGGTCTTTCGCGACCAAGATGATTCTGATCAAGGAACGGACGTGGTGCGCAGTGAAGGAACAGCAGGAAGGCGACCCGGAGATAAGTGAAGAATCTTCCGATCAAGCTTTGGCCACGATATGTCTGAGCATCGACTCCAAAATCTACGGACTGGTGCGGAACGCCAAAACCGCAAAAGAAACGTAGGATAACCTGCGTAATACTTATGAACATAGTGGTTCTACTCGGAAGATCGGACTGTTGAGAAGGCTAACGGGAATCCAGCTAGTCGGCGCAGAACGCGATGAAGAAATCATCTGCAAAACGGCGCAGGACTATGTGAACGAACTTTTCACGACCAGTCATTAGTTATCGGAGGTCGGTTTTAAAGTGGACGACACTTGGCTAACGAGTCTGCTGATAAAGGGTCTACCGAAGCAGTATGAACTGATGATCCTGTGATTGGAGTCGTCGGGTATGAAGCTAACGGCGGAGGTGGTCAAGGCAAAAATCTTGCAGGATGTGAAGGTCAGTACCGATGGCAAATCAAGTGAGAGGAAACCACCGATAAATGAAATGTTTCCGGTGCAAGAAGTCGGGACACTACTCGTCGCAATGTCAGAGTAAAGCCAGCGAGAAGAAGGAAGTTCGAGAAGCCCGTGGGAAGCAAAGCGGTCATGCCACATTCTTCGTGGCGTTCAATGCAATGCCATCAGCACAAGACGACGTCGAATGGATATTTGATTCCGGTGCATCAACGCATCTGTGCCGGAACAGGGAGCTTCTACGAGAGGCGGAGAACGTGTCGGCCAGTATCAACGTGGCAAATAGCTCCAAAGCCGCCGTCATCGCCTTCAATCTGGAAGCAGACATTGGAGGTACGTCTTATCAAATCACAATGAGTAATGTTCTGTGTGTCTCAGATTAAGCGTTGAATCTGCTATCCGTGAGCAGGATGTGCCAGAATGGGTACCAGGTCACGTTCGACAAGGAATCGTGCAAAGTCGTCAGTCCGACGAAGGAGGTAGTAGCGGTTGGACAGCAGTCCGGTGGCCTTTACAAGCTGAAGTTGATCAAGGATCCGGCAGTCCATGTTGCACGAGAGCAAAGCAGTTTCGAACTTTGGCATCAGCGGATGGGGCACCTATCAACTAGCGGCATGAAGAGAGTCAGAAGCATGGTAACTGGAGTGCAGTTTGAAGAATCAAGTACTTTCCAATGTGTTCCGTGCATCCAAGGCAAGCACCAACGACAGCCATTCAAGGTGAAGGGCAACAGAACTGAACGTTTGCTAGAGTTAATCCATTCTGATCTCTGCCGACCAATAGAGACAACGTCGATATTTGATGCTAGCAGGAAAGCGTTCGTCTGTTTCCTGAGCTCCAAGGCAGATGTGCTAGAAGCTTTCGAGGATTTCAAGTCATATGCTGAGAATCAAACGGGCGATCGAATAAAGAGAATCAGAATCGCGCCAGAAGCATGTTGTTTGATGCCGGGCGGAAGCAGTAGCCACTGCTTCTTATGTCGTCAACCGTTCACTGACGAAAGGATTACCAGTCACTCCAGAGGAAAGATTCACGAGAAAGCGTCCAGATCTATCGCATCTTCATATATTTGGCATTGAGGTAATGGTGCATGTTCCCAAGGGAAAGCGCTGCAAGTGGGATGTGAAGTCTCACCGATGTGTGTTCATGGGCAACAGTGAAAACTCCAAAGCGTGCAGAGTGTACAATCCCGAAATAGACAACGTAGTAGTCAGCGGTGACGTGATGTTTTTGAGCGAAGGCCAATTGATGCTGCGAGAAGCTGATCCTGTCGAACAAGAGGCACCTTTAGAGATGGTTGTGCGGAATGAAATGGAGGCAGCAGAGAAACAGGTTGCAGATGGTGGGGAAAACGAACCTCAGGCTCAAGATGACGAGCTCAGTGAATCCGATTCTGAAGAACAAGAAGACGCCTATGATACGCTGGTCGATCCTGATCTACAATCTGCTGCGCTCCCTCCACGGATAGAGGACCCACAACAGTTGGTAAGGCGCAGTGTGAGGAAGCGCGTAACCCCAGGCAAGTACCGAGATTTTCATTTGGGCTTCAGTATTATTCCTCATGAATCTTTTCAACATACACAGTCATGCGATGTTCCCGGAGATGCAAGTGTCGAGCCACAGATCGTTGGAAAGAAGCCATGGTTGAGGAATATCAAGCATTGCTGATGAACGAGACCTGGGAGCTCACCGATTTGCCTGAGGGAAGAAATGCACTCCGCTGCAAATGGGTGTACAAGATCAAGACGAATCCTGATGGATCCACGGAACGCTATAAAGCTCGATTGGTGATAAAGGGCTATTCCCAAGTCAAGAGCATCCATAACGAGGAAACTTACTCGTCCGTGGTCCGGTATGCTACAGTCCGGTACCTGATGTCGTTAGCTGCCAGAATGGATCTCAAGATACACCAGATGGATGCAGTAACAGCGTTCCTGCAAGGTGAGCTGAAAGAGGAAGATAGTCTGCAAGTTGAAGAAAGCCCTCTACGGACTGAAACAAGCCAGTCGAATTTGGAACCCGAAACTGGATGGAGAACTCAAGCGTTTTGGGCTTGCGCGATCGAAGTTTGACACGTGTGTCTACTTAAGACTCGAGGGCGAGAAGATCCTTATTGTAGTAGTATGCCCCCCCCCTCCCTAAGTTTTGCTTTTATTTCTACAATTTTATATTTGTTTCAATTTTTTATAATTTAATTTTTTATCTCTAGCAGGTTACCAGGTAACTTGTTGCAATACAGTTGATGTTACTCCAGTGCTACTCAATTAAGTCACAATCAAGTCACTGTTACCGAATATGACGGTTTTCTGTTGCATGGGATGTTTGTCAGATTACTCCTTTGCATAAATAATTATGCCAAATTACGCGAAGTTGCCTCGATTTTGTAACAAGTTGTAGCAGAAAAGCGTAAAAGTAGACATCCATGTGATTTTTTAAAATAGTTACGACTAACAATTTTATTATTATATTTTTGCTTTAACTGAGAACCCAACCTATCTAGCCTAAGGTATGTAAAAAACCCAAGCAACACACAACCATCAAAAATGGTTTCAGCAGCTCGATTGTAACTTAATTGAGTCACAGAGCAGTCACCTTCACTTGGTTGAAACAAGTGTGCTACTAGAAAAATATTTCTTAACCTGCTCTTACATTTTGATTCAGCGTGTGAGAAAGCAAGACAGCATGCTAGTCAGAACGAGAAGTTGCTGTTGTCTTATCCTATTCAAAGAGTTTATCCGTTTTTATGAGCATGATTGACCGCCCCAGGTTGTTACTCCGTTACTGCCAGATCAGCTGTTATTACACAGAGGATCAACAGATGATGCATACATCCTCAATGTCCCAAACTGAGGCAATACCGGGTAGAAGGGGGGGTAGAAATGTGTTACTGTTTATTTGGACGTTTTATTGGAAGCCGAGGCCACTGCCGCACTTCCACGAGAAACACTGGGATGTTGGATAACAAGATTGGGTGGCAAGAGGGTTCATTTTGGTGAACGATAAGCTTAATTCACGCTTCGTTTAGTAAAATATATTTAAATATTAGTACCGATTTCTGGTTTGAATCGATTTATACCAACAGCTGGAAATCCGGTTTGAACCGAGTTAAACCAATAATTAGGATTGGAGCTATTGGAGTCACTCACAAAGTGTGATGGTGGTTTTCCGTTAGGAAAACAAAGTTAATTTTATTAACGCTTGAGAGATGCTTTGTTGTTTTCTTGCTTTGCTCAATTGATCACTCGTATCACGGAATTATAGATAACCGGAACAATACGAAACGCACCATGCCCGAAAGGAAAATAGTGCGTAATAAAGCATCGTCAAATGCTTTTACAGCCGATGCTTGAACCAAACTCTTTTCGTAACATTAATTTTTTACTATTGTATCCTACAATCTATTGTACTACTGTAACAAATATATGTATCAATCAAATTGAAGTTTCTAAAGAACAAACTATGCTAATCCATTAAAAATTGCAATTGAGATATTTCGTAAAAAAAAGAGTCCGTAGATGCATTTCGTACCTTCTGGCAACTTCATGTTTCTAATGATGTCCATGCTCATCGGTTTAGTACCAAGCGGGAGAGACTTGGTTTTATACTAAATGATTTCATAATCTCCAATCCACGCAACCACTCGCAATGATTTGTAATATATTGGACGGATTATTATAATTTGAGATAACTCAATGCAACTGTCTTACAAATTTGGCAGATCGACAAGCAATCGGTGGAGAGCTTAGAAGAAGACCGGAAGAATAAGCGAAAGTTCTGCGGGTTTTTGTAAATGATTAGCAGTTTAAAGCAGTAATTTGATTCATTTTTATCTGGAAGTACCAAAAATGGATATTCGAAAGTTTTTTAAAAGTAGGGTATAATAATTTCCAGTATGTAATTAAAAGAAACAAACAAACAAAACAAAACGAATGCAATTCTCTCTATCTCTCTCTCTCTCTAAAAAAAATAAGCTCGTCCAACTCCCCCCTATTTAAAATCCTGGCTACGCCTACGGTAAGTGGACTCACTTGCCAAGGTGAGCGCTATGCAAGGCGATAGTTATGATCTTATGATCGACAAATCGCCTTCAATGATTTTTTTCCTATTTTACGTCAACAGGCCCTGATCAGCTGGCAACAAAAATGGGATGCAGGGGATTTGGCCAGATGGTTACCTTCCATTCTCCCAAAGATATCGAAAAAATCGTGGCTCAGAGCGTTGAATATTAGCCGGGATTTTATCAAGGTACATCACACCAAATTTCCAAAATTATGTTCGGTACTTTTTTTGCTGAACTTGGTCTGTGAAACAGTAATTTCACCGAAAATTTTGTAAAATATGACTTTTTACAAAATTCTAGCAATCAAAAATACTGAATTTCTGTAATTTATAGAAAACTACCGAAATCTCTGAAAATAAATACCGATCAAAACTGTAAATCATTGCAGTTTTTCAACACTGTAAAAAAAATTACGAATGTACTGTAAATTTATTCTTTTGCAAAATAAACTGTTAAACAAATACCGAATAAATAAATTTATTTCATGCTGTCAAACTCGACCTTTGCCGCCAGTTTTGTTGTTTGACGGTGCAGCCAAGAGTAAGTGCCATAAATGGAACAAATATTGGACAAACTTGGAGTCCTTGATGAAGGAACAAGAAATCTTTTCCGTAAGTAAAATTAAAACGTATTTTATATTTCATTGAATATAGATGGAGCAAGAAGAACCCATCGTATGTTTTTTCTGTGGTCAGCCGATCCCGGGACATGTGGAGGGGCTCGGGCGCCATGTAAATTGGCACATTGAAAAGAGTCACATTCAAGAATACTTCACTTTTTTTGATTGCACATACCCGCAATGTGAAATGCGCTATCGGTATTTATATTCTGTAGAGAGGCATATTAGGGAAAAGCATCCTCCGAAATCAGAGCCAGAACTGACATGGACTGTGGGTGCACCTCCATATTTCGCCTCAGAAACTAGTGAGCAGTTCCCGGACACCAATTTTTTCTCATTTATTTCCGCGGTTTGTCGAGGTGTGGGAAACCTTGCAACTACGAGGGAAATTTTTTTTGACAAGCCTCAATTGACCTACTAGGGTATGTGTCCCTTGACGCAGCCTATTATGCAACCAGCGATCACATTTTTCATTATAACTCATAAAGTTTTAAGCTGTAAGCGAGATTCAACTAGTTATACACTTGCAAAGATATGTTTTATACGACATTTGGTAGCATGTATCACTAAAAGTTACACAACTATTTTTATAATGCCATAAACTTTCGAGGGATGTGGATTTAATGTCGGTCTGTAAGCACCAAATTGGGTCTATTCGTGGATGCAACTTCGTCCCATTCGATGGATTTATTACTAAAAGTAGCCTTTGTACGGTTTTTTCTTTCTGATTTTATGAATTAAGGCATTGCCAGCTGTATTCGATTCACTTAATACAACATTTCACAAAACAAACTAAAGTAAAACTGCCTTGAAACTCTTAACTGATGTTCATATGTGATTTATCAGCCATACAATGAAGAAAACATTATAGTTCACTATGCAATGATTTTGTTCCTTCTTTTTGTGTTTCGATGAGCCACTTGAATATAAACAACCACAAATTCATGCATTTCCACTTGACATTTTACCAATAACAACCTTTTTACTACGTTATTGATACAACAGGCCATAGTTGGGAACATACAAAAAAATATGTCCCCAACATTGGGTCTACGATTTTCTTGTAAAATCATAGTTATTTTAGCTATGTGAACAGTTAGTTTGTAACGTGTAACTGTTTTCTGCACATTCAGACTGCATTACTTGCTTTATCGATTCAATTAAGCCAAATTTGGATCAATTGAAGATCGTGTAGATCATCTGTTCAGCTTAACCAGTGAAATCATGATGCCACAAACGTTCAAGAAATCGAAAACTACGCGGAAGTGAACAACTATAAGTGGATTAATATTGTCTCAATTGCTTCGGATTACATCGGTCATCCTAATAGCAACATGATTTTGTTGATTATCGCTAAATTAATGACACATTTGGTACATAGGCCGAATGAAGGAGCTAGGCTAACATTACATCCCCTTACCTTATCATTGAATAAAGTGTACGTTTTTAAAGAGTAAATTTAATAATGACCAATGATTTGCAAATAAATGCCAAAAATATATATATTAATTTATCTTAATTATATCTGAAATGGTGAAAGCAAGAAAGAAAATAAAAAAAAAATAAACTTTTACCAACGAATCTGTAAATTTTGATGAGCAACTGTTAATTTTGTACGTTATTTTCGGTAAAAATGTGACAGCGCGCGTTACCAATCGTTCGTTAATATTTACAGAACGTTTCGGTAAATTTTGACAGCTCAGTAGCGAAGTTAAATTATCTGAACGTACTGTAAAACTTGAAAACTACCGGATCGACTACCGAATGTTCAGCTGTTTCATATTCGGTAAAAAATTACAGTATACTGTAAAAAAAATCTAAGTGTATACACACTTAGATTTTTTTTACAGAAATCTGTAAAGTTTTACCG
Source organism: Aedes japonicus (assembly GCA_034211315.2). Classification (NCBI taxonomy): domain Eukaryota; kingdom Metazoa; phylum Arthropoda; class Insecta; order Diptera; family Culicidae; genus Aedes; species Aedes japonicus. Next base: position 28,454 of record JASCZW010008629.1, on the reverse strand, counting down.
AATTCTCAACAGCTAAACGTTCGGTAATGGGGTTTTACAAATTTCGGTGAAATTTTACAGGTATCTGTAAAAAAAATTACCGGATTTCGGTAAAATTTTACCGAAATCCGTAAAATAGAATTACCAAACGTTCAGGCAAAGACTAACTCTAAGACCAGTAGGTCCCATACAAATACGATTTTTTTCTTGGCTCAGTCAGCACTAGCACATCGGTCCCAAGCTCGGTCCCATGCTTAATGATTCGCCCCTAACAACGTAGCTCACACCAACACATCCTCAAATGCTGTGTCAAAATAACATGGCGAATCAAAACAACAAACAAGATACTAGTACCGGAAGGTACCGAAAAGCGCAAGAATTATTGCAAGGTGCACACTGCAAGTTATACTTCGGACCTAGGGGTTCTACAACAGTGAACCAATTTCAAATCGATAGTTGCACATTGATTGTTGGTTCAGCTGTTGAGGATTCGGTAAAACTTTAAAGATTTATGTAAAATAATCTGAGTGTGTAGGCTCTCATGTCTATCGAATAGGGCTCTCAGATACCAATCAATGCGGTTATCAACCACGTTGTCTGGCATTATCTCGATTTCGAAATTACCAGATCTGATCTTTACGCATCCCTACGGGTCCGAGGGAAACAAAACATCAGAGATGTGCTGGGTAAGCTGGACTTGGACAATATGGGGCTAATTTACAAGTTTTTGAAACAAATAGATGTATTTGTTTGATCCCTTCTTAGCTGTCAGTCAGTTTAACGCAATGCCACAATTCGGCTCCGTTATGCCTATTCCACTTGAGCCTAAAAAATAAACAATTAAGAAAAAAAAGTTATATTACATTTAGTAAATTTTATATGCAAAGGGCAACTATGTTGCATCATCCTATGTTTGTGTTATTTTCAATTGTTGAAGGATAATGTCTGATAACTGAATTGATAGTTTTCAACTGATTGCTTGGAAAATCTTGTAAAATCTATCGAGGAATAATAGAGTTATTAGCAATAATAGTGTTTCAATTTTTCGTAATAATGACGATTTCTCGCTTGTCTTGTGTTAAACTGCTTTTGGGTTGTAGCGGTATATGAAAATTAGCTAAATTGGCTATAACTCATTCAAGAAGCCGGTTTATTAGGGAGAGTCCCGACTAAAATTGCATTTTTTTTTCTTCCTCATTTCATACTTCTTATGAAGAAACGTTCTAAAAATACTAAATTAATGTTCAAGCAGCGTGTTATTTACATGACCTCAGCACAGTTCATCACAATGATAAATCTCGTGACTTCTTCACCGACAGTACATAAGTTTTCAGGAGACCGCTAGCGATTCAATCATCTCATGTTTTAGAGCAGCGCACCATTCAGAATAAAACCTGCATTCGATTCGTGAAAATTTCACCAAGTTAGTGATGTTTCCTCATACTGAATAAATACGGGTATGAACTGAGATTTTAACGAATGAATTTAGTAAAGCAGAACCCTTATATGACAGAAATGCATGCACTCAGGACCTGAACTGACTATTGAAATCAAACTGCGCCCCAGAATGTATGACGTAGCTACACAAGGAGTGGCGTATTTTTCCACATCGACTATTATTGAGAAAGTTGACAGTTGAAAGTTGTAAGGCACCTACGAATAAGGCACCCACGAATACCCATTCGTGGGTACAATTCTCACCGGGTACCGTTTTTTTTTTTCTGAAGCTCTCTCCACGTGTCTTATTGATCGTATGTGTTTTACTTTCAGTAATTTGTAAATCAATTTTTCACATAATTAGAATGACTCTAGTCCACAGTCAAATAAACTATATTTTGTATTTTATGTAAAAACAAAGTTTAATTTAAGCCGTTAAATGATGCGGAAAATCAACCCTTTGAACTTACGATAGAAACTTTAGGATGAACTGGGACTATTATTCTCTTCCAGCCTAACCACAGCCTGATTATCTTCATCACAAGTTTCACATGCATCGTTGACTAATTTATTGAATGTCTTAGAATCGTCAGCATAAACGTGATGTCCAGCACCTTTGATTGAATGATTTTTAACATAGCCTTGCTGGCGCAGCTGCTTTATCGTTTCTCCAGGGCTATTATCCACCCAGGATCGCTCTCCATAGAGAAACGTTATAGGCACTGTACTCTTCATGTCTTGAATACGATTGATCATTGGATTTTTTGCCCACCCAAAATCGTACATCATCGTATGGAAAGCTCCTTCACCTCTGAAAAGAAAACAAATAACTTTATTGTATTGCGCTATATATTGCAGTTGCATCTATGGCTTACGTAGGTTTTTGAGCATTACACTGATGAATATAATTTGGTATGTCATCTTGATTTGTAACAGCGCCTGAAAATTTGCGTAAAATATCTGGCCTCGTCTTTCCAACCAGCCATGACCCTAATGGCCCAAAGAATCGAATTATCCACAATGGGTTTAAGGGTTTCGATGCCACCAAAACTGTTTGTGCCCACATGGGCAGTTTTAATTCTACAGGTTTCTCGGGAAATCCCCAAGGGTCAGCCAGAATAAGATGTTTGACACTAGAAATATAACAACAATCTCAGATATGGTTTTCTCGTGAAACATTCAACTTACCGATCCGGATATGATAAGGCATAGCTCGTGGCCAGAAAACCACCCATGGAATGTCCTAAGACGATCATCTCCTTTAGACCTACTTCCTTGCGCCATTCGTCTATAGATTTCACCAATTGCTTCTCGGCAATCAGTGCATCATCGGCAAACTTAGGCCGGGAACTCCTTCCAAAACCAAGAATATCTATAGCATAGACCGGTCGATGCTGCGCTATTTCATCCAAATTAAGAACCCATAAAGCAACACCAGCCCCCAAACCATGAAGCATTACAATCGGTGTTCTTTTGGATTCGGTATTCATTGTGATAGTCCATACTTTGTCAGCATCTCCCACACAAGGTCCTATGTCAACGAACATCCCTCGGTACGGCAGTCGCAGATCTAGGAATAGGATGAATTATGTATATGATGAAGATTCTAGCGTTCGGATTGAATGGTATAAAAGTGTCATGTCATAATATTTAGCATCAAAATATAGATACCAAGATAGTCTTATAGCATATTATAACTGCTCAGGCTAAACGTAGCATTACAGTGAAATTGCTATTTTTTTATGCGTATTCACGCAGGCACATTAGATACGATATTCGGTGATAAGGAATGATTAAAGGATTGCGTAGCTACTGCATGAATGCGCATTTTTCTATTCTGATATTATTATATTATGTGTAGTTACATAGTAGTATAACATAGCATAGTACTGCTCGTATTAGTGTTGCTACTATGTTATGACGTCAATCAATTGAAACTTACGTGACAAGATGGATTTCTCGATTGATCGCAGCATATTAAACGAGTATTTAGTCCAATTGAACCAGCTAGAATCAGCAAGAAATAGTAAGAACTAAGAATAATGCAATCGAATAAATACAAACCTCCGTTCCAGATGCTGTTCAACAGGTGAATCCATCGTCTGGCATAGTTTTGGCAGGTTTAAGGAGCCGGTTGTCAGATGCGCAATACTTTTGTTCATATTTTTAAGCAGCTATGCGCGTTCAATTTCGCGTCGAAATCGATTATGTGCTACAGCACAGAGATTCGACGGCAGAAATGACGATCCCTTCAGTCTTCCTAACAATTTTATTTGTCAACATCGCGAAATTCGTATATACTAATGTACGAGATACGAATATCAATACAGTCGGGTCTCTAATATTACGGTAGATGGTATGATTCACACACCGCGATTTCACCTCCAGAATTCATTAAATTTTTTGTGCATTACATATTTGGATTGTAAGAGGTCTTGCATTTGACCATTGTCTAGTTGCTCTCTCCTCATAAGATCACGTATTTAGTATATTTACCATATTTACGAGCATTGTTTATGAATCGTCACACTTTCTTATCCCACCACCGACCGCTTAATAAAATGTGACGTATTTTATGGATACCCCCAACAAAATTATCACAGAATAAACACTGCAACATTCGAGTACCCATTAATGGGTAAAAAATACTAACTGTTTAACTAAAATATGAGAAGAAATATTAGAATATCAGGCAAATAAACTCAGAATTTTGAACGATGGTTTGAATTTCATAAGGCTGTCTTATGAATAGATTTTGTTCGTTCTTGTACGCCTTTAAGCTCGCTTGATTTCAAATGTTGATATATACTAATGGGCAAGTCACTGGCACCTTCACCTCAACGTTCTAAGTTCGAATCCCTGGTACATACATATTTTTATTTTTTCAATATCATTATATTTCATAGGATAAATTTAAGAAATTCATACTGATTTCCTATAACAAATAATCATGATGCAATCTTATGAACATCGAAAGTTTATTTCGCTGAGTACGTATTTTTCCAAATGTTGCTAATTTCTGTGAACATTCCAGAATTCTTCAAAACAAAATTCTCACCCAGTATCATAATCTTTTCCATCAAAATCAATACGGTAACCAGTTAGTTTGTCTGATTATCCTATTTTACTTATAAACACACAAAAAATGACCTAAATAAACACCTATGAACAAGAAATGAATGCGAATAACATTTCAATTTAACTCAGTAATTATCCTAAATGTAAAAATAAAAAAAAACATAAAAACTGGTTTACAAAAGAATCTGTAAATTTTGCTCACGTTACCAATCGTTCAGCTAAATTTAAAGAACATTTCGGTCAAAACTGACAGCTCAGAAGCGAAGTTAAATTTATTGAACGTAATGTAAAATTAAAAAAAATACCGAATGTTCAGCTGTTTCATATTCGATAAAAAATTACGGTATACTGTAGAAAAAATCTAAGTGAGTGGATATATTCACCGGGGACATTCCAGAGCCAACATGTACACTCCCGCATCACTTTACTTAATTTTTGAGTACAATTGTATGCTATCTCTTTTCTCTCATGGAAATGTTACTCAATTTTCGTTAAAATGTGGATCAACTCAATTTTTGAAGAGATCCACTTTTTACGAAAAGGTAGTAAAGCATTTCCGTGAAGAAAGAGATAACATACAATTGTACTCAAAGGATTGAGTAAAGTGAAGCGGGAGTGTAGGCAAAACATCGCAAAACCTATAAATGAGTATGCAAATTAACTGAATTTGAAGAAAGTGGTTGAAACAAAAACAAGCTGGCACTTTCATTGCCCGAGATGCCAATGCATTATGCACCCATCTCCTTGACAACTTCATATACACGCAAAATAAAGTCGCAGTAGAAACTACCATTCCAAGGGTTAAATCACAGCCATTCAAGCTTGAATCTCGACTTGTGTAAATTTCCGCAACCGTCAATTTGAAAGGAATCGCCAAATGTCAATAAGCATTTAGCAAAAAGCAAATCTGTCAGTTTTGTAGACGCTATGTGGCATATAATTGCACGTCAAAACATCGTGTCAATATCGGGTGGCATGTGGCGAATGACGGAGTGATATTTTGACATGCTAGCAGATGCCGCAACTTCACCACATCAGTGGGCACTTCGACCAAGTGAACTACGTAGCGTTAGTGAAGCAACAATTGCTTACGCTAGCGCTTGCTAGCGATTCAAAAATTTACACAAAGTTATCGATTAATTTTGCTCTTGCTTAAACGTCTGTCTGTGGTTAAATTAAGCGCAAACGCCAACAATTTTCAGCTGACTATAAATGCGTTTGATTTTACCATGCCTGCGATTAGATCAACCATGGTGCGGTTGGTTTCAATATGAGGTCTGTCAAATATACCACAAACGTTGACGGTTTCACCATAAATGTAGTAAATTTGAGTGAAATTTCATGGTAGTTTTAAAGATAGGCGTAGTCGGGTAAAATGGTAGTTTCTACTACAAGATTTTTTCCCGTGTAGCTATAGCTGCCAAAGGTGAATGATTTTAATACATGAAATGTGGAGTCTCAAATTTCCGTGCTAATTGTATACCTTACACGCTAAGACAAGAAAACCAAAATTTCGGCATAAAATACCGAAAATCGTACAAAAGTGCACATACTGAAATTATCGGTAAACATGGATTACCGAAATTTCGGTATTGCAGAAAAACCGGGAAAAACATTAATATTTACTTATTTTTGTACGGTAATTTTTACCGAAAATGCTAGCAACTCAATGAGAGCATTTTTAACCAAATTTAGGTAAAATATAACGATAAAATCTGTAAATCCACTTTACTGAAGAACTAAGTAAAATCAAACGTTTTGTTTTGGTAAATTATACCGATACCTTAAGTTTTGCTACCAAAACCTAATTTTCGGTAAAATTGAAACCGTATTTTCGGTAATCTGATCTTAGCGTGTACACGCTAAGACAAGAAAACCAAAAATTCGGCATATAATACCGAAAATCGTACAAAAGTGCACATACTGAAATTATCGGTAAACATGGATTACCGAAATTTCGGTATTGCTGGAAAAACCAGGAAAAACATTAATATTTACTTATTTTTGTACGGTAATTTTACACTGAAAATGCTAGCAACTCAATGAGAGCATTTTTAACCAAATTTAGGTAAAATATAACGATAAAATCTGTAAATCCACCTTACTGAAGAACTGAGTAAAATCAAACGTTTTGTTCTGGTAAATTATACCGATACTTTAGGTTTTGCTACCAAAACCTTATTTTCGGTAAAATTGAAACCGTATTTTCGGTAATTTGATCTTAGCGTGTACACGCTAAGATAAGATTACCGAAAATACGGTTTTCATTTTACCGAAAATTAGGTTTTGGTAGCAAAACCTAAAGTATCGGTATAATTTACCGAAACAAAACGTTTGATTTTACTTAATTTGTCAGTAAAGTGAATTTACAGATTTTATCGTTATATTTTACCTAAATTTGGTTGAAAATGCTCTCATTGAGCTGCTAGCACTTTCGGTAAAAATTACCGTACAAAAATAAGTAATTATTAATGTTTTTCCCGGTTTTTCAGCAATACCGAAATTTCGGTAATCCATGTTTACCGATAATTTCAGTATGTGCACTTTTGTGCGATTTTCGGTATATTTTACCGAATTTTCCGTTTTCTTGTCTTAGCGTGTATTATTTATCTTCGTTGGTGTTGACGTTGACCTTAAAATAGATTATTCGTCATTTTGGGAAATCTTCCTTGTAAATATTATTTTCTGCAATAGAAGGCAGTGACGGGAGTGGTTATCTGATGTTCAAGTCATATTTTTTGCGTTGATCGTAGAGTTTTGGTTTTGATTACACATTAAAAGTTATTGTTAAGAAACCAGTGGAAGTGATCACTATTTTCAGCTTCAGTTTTGTTAACAGGAAGATCATTCGCATTTACCGACCACATGAAAGTGAACAAAAATTGACGTAGGACCATTGCCCATACTCTGTGGCTACTTGATTTCTTGAAGCCAGGATTATCAGCTGATACGTGCTTCGGACTAAGAAGGTAAATTGATGTACAAATAGATACGTTCGCTAAGAGGTAGTACCGAAGTACGATGTGCCCTGTTCAGAATTATTGATTGTTATTGTATTTCAATGATAACGATAACCGATTACTACATGCGTCCTACTTTTTATCTGGTCAAGGAAACTTTAAGGAGAAACTACTGCCGTTGAATAGCATGAGCATGATTAACAGCGCACGGATACTACTCTAAAATTGCCAGATCAGCTGTATTTGCACAAAGAACCAACCGATGATGTTAAAGACTAACATATATCTTGAATGTGTCAAAACTGGTGACCCCTTATGAAGCAATACCGACGCCGGCCGTGCTCAAATGCTGGTCAAGAAGGGAATGGGAAAGAAGGTGTTGATGTGATACTCGCTTGGAAGGAAGCCGAGAAATCCCCTCCACTTCCACGAGAAATCACTGGGATGTTGGATATCAGGGAAAAGGTTAAAAGCAGAGTTCGTTTTAGTTAACGGTACGCTGAAAGTATGTAACTAGCATTATCCGCCAAAAGCAAGTTTTAATAGAGTATTCTCTGAGCGGTGATATGCCCAATTTGGAACCAATCCGAGTGGCATTAATAAATGATATTTTTTCCCCTCTATTATCGAGATTTTCAGCCCTGGGCCACATCACCCGTCACAGTCACTCATCAAATACCTTTTGGGTATTTTCGCAACTTGTCCGGGGGTGAGATTCGAACTCGAGACTCTGGCGTGAGAGGTATGGATGTTAACCACTACGCTGGGTTCGCTATCTAATAATATTGATTCTTTTGATTCCTACGCTCATGATTTTGTTACCAACCTGGGGACACTTGGTCCTATATCCAATGCTTTCCATATCTCAAATACGTTTAACTAACTCTTCGAAAAATATTTTACAAAGTTCTCGCACCTCCACATAACAACACACGTTAGATTTTTTTTAGTTCATGGTAGTTTATTATTATGTATAGTTTGTTAAGTAGATTTAAGCAATCATTGTATCATTTGGAAACTATGTAACAGTCTGTTGATACGAAAAGAAGAGGAGGTTTTTTGCGCCCATTTGAGAAAGAGCTCACAGCTGCAGCTCTACTCAAACGGGCTTTTCCCTGCTCTAAATAAAGATAAAGATAAAGATAAAGAACTACTCGCAATATTTTGTGATATAGTGGGCAGTATATTTAGTTTTAAATAAATTGAATATTTGCATTTTAAAATAAATTCAGAATATTTATTTTTAAATAAATTCAATATTCCCAAAATGAATTAACATCTAATCTGAAACTTGAACTACACAATCCTAAACAGTTAAGATAGTTTTTTTTTTCATTTGGACACCAACATAGTCTGTTGGTAATTAATTCCAATAAATAAATAAATGTTAAAAGGCAAAGTCAGGAACGGATTCGCTACCTTGACGGCCCGGCCCGTCAAGATGGCGAATCCGTCCCTGCCTTGACCTACCCCGCATGGGGATGTGTGGCAATGTGTATGCGTTTGCTTCGAAATACTGCCTATCAAAAGCCCTACGCTCAATTTCAAAACTACTTCTATTCAATTTTCATATATCGACCTTTCTCTTCACATCTTTGGTTCTAGCAGTTGGTTCTAATGTTGCATGTTGATAAGAACGATATTTCCATTTTTTTTAAATTTATTGTTAAATCTCCATTTTTTTAAATTTATAGTTTTTTAAATTCATTGTAAAACTCATTATGCTGTAGACATTATTCGAATCTATCCTACTCATATAACTATATTTACACAGTTGAGCTTAAACCTATGTAATTTATTATAACCTTAAATCTGCGTTTATCGTGATCCGTGGTATGATGTAGGTAAACACTCTATAATTTAGTTCATGCAAACTTATGACTAAACAAACTATACAACTCTCTAACCACAATGATTGTCAAACTAATCATCCTTCCCCTCTCCCCAAAGACCGTGAGGCCGTGGCCGGCGCCGGTACGGATGTATAAATAGAATGGATTGGTGAATTTGTACATTTAAGATGTAAAGCTACCACCGACGGTGAAGCTACTCCCAAGCTCCATCTATGTGGTTCTATGTGCATTTAACACTAGTTCTGTTCAGTAAGCGAGCAAATTCCTTTAAATTCCACTAGACATCCTTTGGCAGATTGGCCTATTTCGTCTGCGACTTGCAGACTTCGTCAGTGTTGAGCACTCGACACAGCATTGCATGCAGGTATCCCAACTTGTTTCAATGCTCAAAATCAGAGGAGAGCTACAAGCGGATACCTGTTGCATCCAATTCAACCGCACTCTTCATCGTTAAAATTGTGAGAATAAACTATTACTTCTACCACTGATTACGTCATCTCGATTTAGAGATCTCGTCGAACTCTAATTCTGCAACGTTGAGTTCAGCAATGTCATTGGGTTCCTCCGAAGGGTGCGTCAATTATTCTGGAAAACCGATGCTTTCTTGGACATGCCGCGCACGAAGCAGTTTATAAGCCATAATTTGAACAAGTGTGCTGGCTAGCAATTTTTAGGTACATTGGTGTGATAAGGGGCTCAAAATTTTACGCTTTGTTATAGCAAAGTCGTTTTTGAACCTATGTTGGGATCAGCTCCAACCTGCGGTACCCGAAACAATTTTAAGTGCAAATCCAAATTCTATACGACTTAAAAAAAAAGACAAACACACCGTAGTTTAACACACAACAAGCCGACCCAATCTTGATACCCGATTCAGGTTGGAACTGAATCAAAAACGAATTCTCTATTAGATGGCCGCCTGACGTCCTTTGTTGCCGCGAGAAGTTCTCTATGGGGTATCGAATGGGATAATATTGTCTCTATTCTCTCTGCTACGGTTGTTGTAGCTGGCATTTATAGTGTAGTTGTTGTTGGGCCTACGTTGGTTGTGATGTTTGATTCTGTTGTTCATTTTATTGCTGTTTCCAAAGTTATTGTTAAAGTTATTATTGGTAACATTGTAATGACTTCTGTTATTCCTGTTGTTATTTTTCATTTGATTTTTTTTCTTTTTTTCCTCTACTCTTTTTTTTTACTTCAATCGATCCAATTTGCATTTGTCATTATTTGTCTAATGAACAATATTGTTTTTAATGAAAATAATGTTCAGCCAACAGGTCCTTTTTTTGCACATTTTTTTTTATTTTGCACGTGACTTTTTGAGACGGTGTCTTGTAATAACACGAATCTTTAAAACGAGCGATGAAAAGTGCACTGTTGTAGAACCCTTGGTCCTAAGTACACCTTGCAACACATTCTTGCGCTTTTCGGTACGAGAATCTTTGTTTTTGTTTTGATTTGCTGTGTTATTTTGACAGAATATTTGAGAGTGTGTTCGTGTGAGTTCATTATTTTTTTTCCTCTGTTCGGGACATAAACCACTGCGACCAGTACTTTGATCTATTGTATCATTTGTTTAGTGCATGTCGATTTACCTCATCACTATTGAGAAATGATGAGGTATTCGGTGTTGTTACAGTTGTCATTGTTTGTTTTTTTTGGCAATGAATCAAATTTTATTGAAAGTTTCCGCTATTAACCCTTTAAGGAGTGAGAGCACTCTTCAAAGGCGCGCCCCTTTATCAGTACAAATCAGATTCATTGCAAAGAAAACAAACTATGGCTCCGATACTGACGATACTCCGGTACTGACCATGCATCAGAACCCTAGTCATAACCAATTCAAACTATAGAACATCAAATAGACAATGAGAATTCACATAAATGAAAAGTAACCATGTTTTACTTATTCTAAGCTCATCCTCGCACAATTGCAAAACGAGTATTGTCACTTTTCATAAGACATAAAATGTGTTCGGGAGTAACATCGCCCTACCCTTGCTACGCCACTGCCGAATGAGAGGACTTCTCTCCCAACGATCGTTCCTCCGATCCAAGATGGTTTCTCCCTACCACATCGACCGATACCGACAGCGATCACGGGCGATCGTTATCGGTGACGTCACCGCTGGTAATTATCTGGCTGGCTGCTAGATAGTGGATGATCTGCTGTGCAGATAGTCGTGTCGGCTCTGACTCTCAGGAAGGATGGATGGGAGCAGAGCCACAATGGAAGGATAATGTTCTGTGTTAATTGTGTGTGACGTAGTAGTTCGTAGTAATGTAAATATTGTAAATAAAGTGTATGTCGGACAAATTATGTTTATGTAAATAAAATGTGTGTTGAGGACTGAATTTATGTGCTGCGTGCTGTTGTACGGATGTGTGATGTTCTGTGTGGAATGATTAAATGGAAGCCCAAAAGAAACCCGTAAACCCAAAAATACAGTCCACTTATGGAGACGCCAAGTATTTCCTACCCCACAACTGGCAGTATAATTTATTACCCCCCAATCGGTGTTGGTTAGGGTCCGGTAACCCAACATTATGGATTTACAGTACGTTTAATATATTTACGGTACAACACTTAACACAAAACATCTGTTTCCATTGTGGCTCTGCTCTCATCCATCCTTCTCGAGAGTCAGAGCCGACACGACTACTGCACAGTAGATCGACCACTATCTAGCAGCCAGCCAGATGATTCCAAGCAGTGACGTCACCGATAACGATCGCCCGTGATCGCTATCGGTCGAAGTGGCAGGGAGAATACCATCTCTATTCGGTGGAAAGATCGTTGGAGAGCAAGTCCTCTCATTCCACAGTGGCGTAGCAAGGGTTGGGTGATGTTACTCCCGAACATACTCACCCACCCTGAAATGTCTAACATTTCTGAACTATCCCTTCCCTGGGTATGTTCAATCGACGTACTGTCCTCCTTTTTTTTTTCTCTTTTTTTTTCCTTGTCCGGTTTTCCGATTTATCCGGTTGGGAGAGAAGTCCTCTCATTCGGCAGTGGCGTAGCAAGGGTAGGGCGATGTTACTCCCGAACAAAATGTAATAAGGAATAAAATATGTTCCTTTGACTACAAATAACAAATATGTTCCCTAGTTTGAATTAATTCGGACTAGGGTTCGGTGGTAGATCTGATAAGGTGATCTACCAGCGTTACGGGTCAAGAGTTCATTATTAGGGGCGTATTATTGAGCTTGGGACCGATGTGCTAGTACTGACTGAGCCAAGAAAAAAAATCGTATTTGTTTGGGATGCGATTGGGTGATGAGTTGTTGCTTTGGCTTTTAACATTGCATTAGATGCTGTGATTTCAAGAACGGGGATAGACACGAGTGGTACGATCTTCAGGAATGCCGTCCAACTTTTTAGCTCCGCCAATAACGTTGATATCATAGCTCGCAACTTTGAGACGATGGCGGAATCGTACATCAGACTTAAGGCTTAGGTAAGAAAAATTGAAATTGGGATTAATGTGTCAAATACAAAATGCACGGAGGAGCAGAGCCTCTAGAGATAACAATGTTAGTCTCGCACTACGAGTTCAAATCAATAGTGTAGAAAGCGAGGCGGTAAATGAATTCATGTATCTGGGCTCATTGGTGACCGCCGATGACGAAACCGCAGAGATAACCAAGAGCGTAATATGGTCTGCAATAGTTCCTACTTTGGATTCCGAAGGTTTAACTACAAATGGTCGTGGAGGAATAACGAGCCCTTGGTGTATTTGAACGGAAGATGCTCCATACGATCTACGGTGGAGTGCAGATGGAAGAGGAACGTAGAGGATGCAAATGAACCACGAATTACACCAGTTGCTGGTAGAATCTCCCATCGTACACACCGCTAAAATCGATTGACTACGGTGGGCTGGCCATGGCGTAAGAATTTCGGACGACACCCCAGTTATAATGATTCTCGATAACGCATCTACGGGCACAATATGAAGAGGCGTGCAACGAATAAGGTAGATCGATCAAGTAGACGGCGACGCCTGGACCCTTCGCAAACTGTAAAACTGGTGCCGTGCCGGCAAGGACCGTATAAAATGGAGACAACTTCTGCTTACAGCAGAGGCCATCCTGACCGTAGTTTGATAATAATAATAATAATCATAATCATTCAAAGTTTGATTGGCAAACTTTTGCAAACCAACAGTAAGCTGATATGAACTGATAGGATATGAGCTGATAAATGTTCTGGGCAACAATGTGTTGCTAGCTAATTTTTTCGTAGAGGAGACTAATGAAGCAAGCTATCTACCCGTAAGTAATGTAGCGTTAATAAATCTAGCCATAGATTGTTGTTAATTTATTCAGTTTTGTTACTTGAATTATTTGTATCATAATAAAAATATCGCAAACATAGAACAAAGTGTCAATTATTTGCTGTTGACAACATTAAGCACCGTCAGCAGCGACGAACGGAAGGAAAAGAAAAGAAAAGCATCGAAGTTATTCGGAGTGACGCGGGAAGGACGATTAGTTCAGCGGTCCACTCGGGAAGTATCTCGTTGTTCGCAGTACAGTTCGCCGTCAGTTTTTACTCGGCTCATTGGGTCGTAGTTTGATTGCTGGAACAGCTGAAGTGATCACAGGAGCGCTGCAAGTATTTTACGTAATGTTACCATGTAGCGCACGCAGGCTCAAAGTCCAGAAGATGAAAGATAAAGCCATTGACATTAATCACAAACAGGAAACCTCACACGGACAAACAAACAACTCACCTCGGAGTTGAGCCGGATACCGCAACATAAGACCGAAGGGAACACTTCAAAAGAACGAAGCACACACATACACACACGGTGAACGTTGGACCCGAGACAAAACAGTGCAGTTCGGTCGTCGAACGTGCACCGTTGAAACTACATTCGACGGACACATTTCGGATTGCGCACTGATTTGCACAGTAATTTCAGTACAGCCTTAGCTGGAAGAGCTTTTAAGCTCTAGTTATGGACACGTGGGCTTCGCTTTTATTACCAGTACACGGGCCCGTGAGTACGTTCTGTAATAGAAATAATAAGGCATGAAGAAGAAAAGAAAATGTACGTCAGGTAAAGTAAGATAGAGGAAAAAGTGGTAGAGAGAGAGAGAGAAAGAGAGAGAGAGAGAGAGAGAAAGAAAAAGAGAAAGAGAGAGAGAGAGAGAGAAAAGCGAGCAAAAAATGAGATTAAAATTAATAGACATTGATAATAATGAAAATTGGTTGTTTGCGTTTTAATTTTGAGTTGCATTAAGTTCTTCTTCTTCGACGATGTCGCTTTGATCGAAGTAGAAAAGGCTACTTCTTACTGTAATGCCATTTAAACTTTGATTTAAATTTATTTACCGTGTACCGTGTATTTACCGCAATTTTACAGGTATATTTCGTCGTATCTCGAGTTTAACAAGTTTTTTTAAAATATGTTTGCTTAATTCATTTCCCTAGGTAATGTGAGGCATTGTTTGCAGTAGTAAAATTTTTCAAATTAAGATGGCATATATCCGAAAATGATTGAGTGCGCAAAGTTAGGAACCGCGCAAAGTATGGTGACTCCACGAACTGTAAAATCATTGGCGGAACTAGACAATCAGTCTGGCGGGGGCCTGGAGGGGGCCTGCGCGAAGGATTTTTTTTTCGTTTATACGAATATTGAAAAGAGCGAAAAAAGTAGCGTAATTTTTGAGGACAGGTTATTTTAATTGATAAATCAAGACAGGTTTTATAGAATAATTAGGTCTATTCTGCGCCTCGGTGAGTGGAGATGCCTTAAGAGATTCGAGTGGGGTGAATATATACCTCATATTATTCCGTCTGGATAAAATGGAGAATGGACTCACACGAGGTTACTGTAGTCACCTTACTCAATTCTCTTGAGGCGTCTCAACTCATCTGAGGCGGAGAATAGTATAAGAGTCATGTTTCAGGTAAAAATCTGAAAAACTTCAAAGAACAGTATTGAGTCAATGAACATTTTAAATTTATATCAAAATATAGATTAGTTTGGATAACGCGTTTAAAATCTTCAAAATTCTATCGGTTGATACTGATTCCTTCACAACTCCGTTCCAAATACTTGAATTAGCCAGATTTGAAAATCGGTTCTGCGTCATGTTTTTATGCGTTTCATGGCTGAGAAGTTAGGTGAAAAGTTAAGAAGAAAAATTGAGCGTTTTGATATGCAGCTATTAACTTAAATTGGCTCCTTGCAGAAATGTTTGAATATACCTGGTGCATGGTGTCCTTTATAAACCGTGGTCAGGGGTTTCAATATAATTTTTAAATACCTATTGTTATTAATGATTTTTTGTAGCGTCCCGTAAAAACTCAAGGTTTGTTAGGAACAGCTTTAGCTGTAATAAAGTTTTATTAGTAACACAGAAAAAAATAAATAATTTTAACAAGCGCGTCAAATGTCCGCTCGTTTAATTCCAAGCCAAAGGAGGCGTAAACAACGCAATTGGTTGTAGTCCTTGATGCGCCATACAACAATGTTTGCAATCTTTCATACAACAGGCTAGATTCAGGCGTTATCTGGCTTAAATTTACATAAAATATCCCATTATTTTCTGCCAAATCAAGGATTCCCTTTTTGTGCATTAGAAACGCAGAAAAGTCAATGTTTCTTTTTATCTGTGAATATTACCAATAATATTTATAAATTTTGGCTCTCAATTTTTCTGTTTTCTCCACAAATCCTTTAGATGTTAATTTGAAATTGTAATTTCAGTAGCTATATCTAATAACAAATTCAAGAACAGTTTCAAGCTTTAATTAATTAGATGATTTAACGATTTACTTGAAGTATATCAATTTTAATGAATTACACAGATTCAATAAGTTTTAACTAGCTATCTAGCCGCTAACCGTTTTTTTAACGGAATTTTGTAAATCAATTGTTACATAAAGTTAAAATGCAATCACGTCTTAACTTAGCAATTTTATTTCTCCGATTAAACTGACTCTATTACTGAATAAAAAACAGTAATTTAAAAAATCAGAGATTTTTGTCAATTTCCACAATGTGGATATTTTTCAACCATTCAGTGGAATTCGATTTAAGTTTCTTATTAAATAATTTTTTGAATGTTCTGTGTGCAACTCATCAACCAAGGTTGTTTTAAAGTGGAATTCTATGAAAAACACAATAAAAAATTTATAAGTTATTTGGAGCAAAATTTCTAAAGAGAGTTCAATAAAAGTTGCAGGAGAACTCCTATGATTATTGCATCAAAAACCTACTGAGAACTTCACGGCAGTTCGAAAGAAACATCCATGGGTAGTTTGAGGTTTACGATTTTGATTGATAGTGTTCCAGGGTATCGAAATTCCATGGAAATTTTTCGAACGTTTTTGAAGATATGGCAAAAGAATGCGAACAACTAGAGTGTATACGAAAATAAGAAATGCACCGTTATGAATTTTTAAATTTTCAAGTACAGTCTTCAAAATGGTATCAGATTTGCCTTGTTAGAAGGTTTGGCAACAATTAAGTTTTAAAATTATTTAAAATTGAAAAGTTCTACAAGAATTAATTCTTCGGCAAAATAGTTCATTCTTATAAAATTAACTATTTTGTAAAAGAAAATATTTTTTTTTTAATTTTCTAAGATGGTGGATCGGATTCAAGGGGTGGATCACTCAGCACCAGGCCATTGGCAAGCCTATATCAATAGCAGTGATTCACAGTAGACAGGATGTCCTGGGTCCAAATTGATTTGGGCCCGCTGTCAGCTGTCAAATCGAAGTCTAATCATTTGTTTTGATGTAAAACACCACAGAAAGCGATCTTTCTGCTTTGTATGACGTGCACAACGAAAACGAGCAAGAACAGACAAAACGTAAACGAGCAACAACAAACACAACTTACAATGTTGACATTATTTTGACAGCTGAGCTTGCTGAGATGTTGTCTACGTGTAAAAGTGGTCCTTGTCATAGGCCTGCTCAGCACACGCTTCTGCTGTGCTATTTTATTTTACTGTGTCTACAAGCGTTGCAATGTTGCATGGGTGTTCCCGTATTGTCCCGAAGGTGCCGCTGTGTTGACAGTTTAAATTTTTATTTGGTTGCTGTACCTGACAACCAATAACGCATATTAGCAAGGTTGCTAGTTTCTTATTTTTAAAGCTCAACTGTCAAAAGTGTGCCTCAATGTGCCACATGTGTGTTTTGGATTGAAAATCGAAGCTCCGCAGTTATGTAACAAATTCGTCTAGTGTGTAAAACATCGTTGCTGGCACACTGTTCTAAGCGACTCACCCTTGATCGGATGACATTTTCAAGACTTTGAAGTACAGTTTATAAATTCAAAACAGTTTGAAATTCAGGTAACTTCTATTGTATAGCTATAGTCAAAATTTCAGCTCAATCTATCTTTTGAGTGCTGACATAGAGAATGTCAAATATGACAATTTTGTATGAAAAACTGTAGATGTTTTCAATATTTTCGCGACCACTGTATACTAGGAACTATTCCAGCCAAAAAGTAGAACCTTTTGATTGAAAATCAAATCCTTTAAAGAAATCTTAAGAATAAATGTGATACAACTTTTTGTGATAAAAGCGAAGCGAATTTTAATAAAATTTGACATACAGGCCCATTATGTAGTCTATATCAACAACTAGTGGTACTGAAGTCAACCCCTACAAATGTTATGATTTCAAGAATTTACCTGATTATATGTTAACCTTAATTTCTAAAACTACATTTTCGAAAATATTATCGTTAATGAATAAACTTCTATCTCCATATTTTGCTTATGGACATTCGTTAGCTTCGAAACTTTTAATCAATCTGGGGAGTCTATACTCTACTAAATTGTTCGTACAAAAAAAATGATATCGTGAATTCTAAAATGCGACTTTAAATAAAACTCATTATTGCAATACCTTCTTGAATAATAAAATTAAAATACGTACATAGAAAAGTGTTTAAAATCTTATGTTTAAACTTAACAGGCTCTACATTTCACTGTCGCTATTATTTTAGATAGAGGTTTTAATATAAATAGAATTGAATTATTAGAATTCAGAATTATTTAGAGCTAAGGCGTAGAGCTTTTGTTAAGCAGTATTTCAAAGTAAACGCAATAAAAAACATAATTAGTAGTATATTTATTCAATGATGGGATTTCCATCAAAATATGCTGCTGAGAAGATCAGCATACGACACCTTACTGGGTTTCTCTCCGAGGTTGTTAAGTTAACAACGACAAGAAAAAACACTACTTGTAAACATGAGAAGTTGTGGTTTTAAAACCTCTAATTGGAAATTGATTTCCATCACATGTGGTCTTAAGGGAGTGTAAAAACAGAGATTTCACATCGTTAGAACCATTCTGTGCCTTTAGCGGTATTTGCGCATGATCAAGCGCATACATTTTTGTCAGTCAAGGTGCCGGATCCGTGACCTATCTCGCATGGGAATGTGTGGCAAAAGTGTGTGCGTTTGCTTCGAAATACTGCTTAACAAAAGACCTCCGTTCAATTTCAAACTACTTCTATTAGATTTCATAACCTGCCGAGCTCGATACTTTCTCTTTACATCTTTGGTTCTAGCAAAAATTGCTGTTCAGAACTAGGATCCCATGATGTTACGGAAGATATTTCCAATTTCAACACATTTTAACAGACGCAAACTCTCGAGCGAAGTGGATGTAATGTTGATATATCGGAATTCTCATGTATCTAATTGTCGTTAACTATGGTTTTCTTGATAAATACACCAACTTTTCATCCTATAAGGTACAGTGGGATGAGTGTGTGTAAAAGAGAATGCAAAGGAGTAAAGACTCATACTTCTGAAGTTACTGATTTTAACTATTTCTCAAGGGAGCAAAGTACAAAAAATTAATAGTGTTTCATTTCAAATTAGAAATATATAAGGAAAAAATCCTGGGGGGGGGGCCTACAGAATTCTGGAGGGGGCTTGGTCCCCTAGGCACCCCCAGTAGTTACGCCAATGTGTAAAATATTATTCACTGATTAAAATTACTCAATCTCGGATGTAAGCTATAGATTTATAGATTTCATCTAGTGATTGCAATGATTTTTCCACCAAAATGATTGGCATTATCGTATTGAATGATTAGGGGTTTAGGGTTAAATGCATATCAAATCATGCAAATATCATCAAATGCATTTCAATTCAGGATCAAATCATCAAATGCATATCAAATGCATGTCAATACAGGATGAAAATCATACAGTAGAACCAGCGGCTAGATAGTCATGTAGAAGAAAATGAATATATATTTTGTTGGCTCAGGAAGTACTAGCACACCGGTCCCAAGCTTTCAATGATTCGCCCCTTGCATCGTAATCTAACGCCAACACACTCTCAAATATTCTGTCAAAATAACATAGCGAATCAGAAGAAAAACCAAGTTGCTAGCATCGAAAGGTACCGAACATTCCAATGTTTTGATCATAGTTGCCAGCGAAAGTCTTCCGAGGAGTTGATGCACTAAAGCGAAGAATCGTCAAAAAATTTGTTTTGTGTTACGGAATACTTCATACAAAGCGCAAGTGGGGAATTTATTTGAAAAGGGTGTATTGACTGTTGAGAAAAATTATAGTTTTATGTGGAAAGTGTCAAAAGAACAGAAACTAACAGTGAAAATCTAATTTCGTTCGGCGAAAAGGACGCCATATTGGCTTGTGAAAACTTTGAAAAAGAAAAAAAAACAGAAAAGAAGTTTGACCGTGAGTTCAGGAGAAATGGAAGGGATGAAAGATCCCCCGGACCCTGACGCCCATAGAGATGGATCGGAATCGGACTGTGCAAAGGAGACACCGAAGAACAACTTGGCAAAGGCAGGTTCATCGAGAACATGGAACGACAACCGACCTGCATTGGAAAATTCCACCTACACATGCTGAGACAGCCCACCATACAGAGTGTACATGGAGCTGAAAAACAAAGGAGATAGGCAGATAAACAAATTCGCGGTGGGTCTAATGATCCGAAAAGAAGAATTCAAGAACTACGTGACGGATATGAAATATGCCGGAAGAGATAGAATCATGGTATATCTAAGCAGTTACTCCAAAGCAAATTTGTTGATGGATGGAATTAATGCGGCGGATACTCCTAACAAAGCGTACGTGCCGCGACACCTGGTATCAATTAATGGCGTAATTTCGGGAATACCAGAGGACATCTCTGATAAGGAGATTATTGATGGCATTGAATGTGAAGTACCCATTCTGAGTGTACGACGTTTGACTCGTACTTCGGAAAAGATTCCAACAACAAGAGTTAGTGTGACATTCAGGAGTAATCAACTGCCTGAGTTTGTGAAATTGTTTTGCTGCAAAAGTATGGTTCGACCATTCTATCAAAGAATAGTTTTCTGCGCAAACTGTTTGAGATTTAATCATCGAGAATCGAATTGCAGAGGCCGTCGTCGATGTGATAAATGCACGGAACAACATGAGACAAACGAGGAGTATGAAAACTGTCAAAAGAGGGTAAAGTGTGCGAATTGCAATTCGGCAGAACATGCTTCAAAAGACAACAAATGTCCGGAACGGGAAAGGCAAAATAGGATCAAAGGATTAATGGCACGTAAGAACATCACATATACAGAAGCACGTGAGATCATTCCAATTTCATCAAAGAATCTCTATGAACCGTTGAGCCATCTGGAGGAATTCCCTCGGCTTGAAGAAACATTCGCAGATATGACTGGAGGTAGCTTCAAGTGGAAGAACCCACTTCGCGAAGATTGGATTAGGACAAATCAAGAACGAAAGGCGAGCAAAGCTGCCATTGAAATTGAAAAGGAAACGAAAGATCAACAAAAAGCGAATTCGTCATACGGAAAGCGGGCAAGGAAAGAGACACAGGAAACCAAGGCGCAAAAAGTCACCGAAGAGCGAAATAAGCTGGTCGCATCGAACATCAGCATCCAGACTGGTGCTGGACGTCGTAGGACAACCAGAGAGGTGGGAAAATGCATTGAAGTTGGCGACAGAAAAAGTTGAAGCAAAGGCCCAAGCAACAATTAAGGCAGCAGAAGAAAAACATCAGGCGGAACTGATGAGTTTCTACACAGAATTTGTGACGATTTTGGGAGCAGATGAGGCTGCAAAGTCTCGTTTCAAGGATTGTACAAAAAAATATTTCAATTTGGCAAGGTCAGTCATTGCACGTAGTGCAGACCAAAAGTGAAAGGTAAGAATTCAAATTATTTATTGAACAAACAATGGATTTGAAGATTCTACAATGCAATGTTCAAAGTTTATATAAAAATAAGATGGAAATACATCGAACATTGACTGGAAGCGGAATTGACATTGGCATTATGTCAGAGGTATGGACGAATATTATTTACGAGAACACTAATAAATACAATATAACTGGTTACTATACTATTACCAATTCTCGACATGATGGATATGGAGGCGCAGCATTGCTTGTATCGAATAAATACAACTATATAGTACATAAACCACCCGTTACGTCAGATATGACACAAGTAGTATGTGTTACTATATTAGCTATCAATACTACTGTTATATCCGTATACGTTAGTCCCTCAATTTCAACGGAGAATTTTGAAAAGGATACTAAAGCAATTATACAATTTTCGGATCAGTTCACAAAAATCATTATTGGAGGCGACTTTAACGCCCACCATTATGCGTGGGGGGATGAACGCTGCGATGCCAGAGGAAAACATTTATCCGAGCTCACTGGAAATTCTAACTTGGTTATTTGTAATGATGGCTCACCAACATTTGTGCCGATTCAGATGGATAGAAGACCCAGTGCAATAGACATTAGTCTATGCACAACCAATATTTATCAGAATATTACGTGGGCGGTTACGGACTTCAGTATTGGAAGTCATCACATGGCAATAGAAATGATAATCAAGATAGATGATATGGCAAATTCTCAAATGTATGTTAACCGACGGAATGCACTAAGGCAGATAGCAGCGCTGGATGTCACAGAGGTTCAAAATGTAGAAGATCTGATGAGACATAGCAGGAAAATAAACAAGGAAAACATGTTTACAAGTAAACGAACGCCGAAATACTGGTGGTCTACTGAAGTCGATCAGGCGTGGAAGGAAAAAACTGAAGCACGTCGAAGTTTTAATCGTATCTCTAGTCAACAGAACCTGATAACATTTAAGAAAAAAGCGGCGGTTTTTCAACGACTTAAACGAGACGAAATACGGAAGAAGTTTGAGAATTTCCCAAACGAGATAAATCCATTCATGAGTTCTAAGGAATTGTGGAACAAGGTAAGGAAGCTAACTGGTCACAAGGCGCGGAGAAGAGAAAACAACGTGCTGTTCGATAATAGGGAAGCTGCAGAACTGTTTCTAGATACACACTTCGAAAAGAACAACATCGTGATGGCGCCAGAGTACGGGAAGGCGGTTGATTATCCCTTGTTGTCTAGCGAGAGTTGGGACTGTATTGTGACATCTAAGAACAAAAAATCGACTCCGGGAGTAGATCTTATCTCTTACGAAACTTTAACCTTCTTAAGCCCTCAGGTCAAGGCCGGAATTGTCAGAGACATTAACAATATGTGGTTTAGGGGATCTATGAGCGACGAGATGAAAATTATCAAGATTGTAGCAATACCAAAACCTGGTAGAGATCAAGCCACTCCGGAGGGTAAACGACCTATATCATTGCTCCCAACAATAACGAAAGTCGCAAACACGGCAGTACTTCGCCTTCTACAATGTTTTATAGAAGAAAGGAAGTTATTGCCAGAGACTTCTTTTGGGTTTAGGAGACATCGGTCTACAGATACATGTGTGTCGTACGTGATCAATGAAATCAAGAAAGCAAAGAGGGACGGTAATGTTATAGCGCTTATTGCAATAGATTTATCCAATGCATTCAATGCAGTACGATCAGACAAACTAAATGAAATTTTTTCGGAACTTCTAATTCCAAATGAAATACAAATTTGGGTAGACTCGTTTTTGAAAAACCGTACACTGCAGCTCACAATGCGAGAAAGAACAATTGAAAGAGTTGTTAGTAATGGATTGCCGCAAGGTGACGTTATGTCGCCGACGCTTTTTAACCTGTACACACTGAAACTACACAACATCACAGTTGAGGGCGTAGTTCTGATACAGTTTGCCGACGATTTTGGCATCCTTGTGAAGGCCAAAAAATTCGAAGAGGTCAACACAAAGGCGCAACATTACATAGATCAGTTCGTATCCATAACAAATGACCTAAATTTTAAAATTAACGCACAAAAAACGAAAGCAGTATTGTTTCAAGTAAATAACAAGCAACTATCAATCAAAATCAACGAACAAACGATAGAAACAGTCCGAAATATAAAATACCTCGGAGTCATAATAGATCGCTCTTTAAGCTTTGGTGGACACATTAGAACACTAAGCGAAAAATTACGAGATAGGCAGAACATGCTGAAAGTTCTTTCCGGAATAAAAAAAGGCAGCCACCCACAAGTGATGATTCAAATCTACGAATCGCTCATTCGGAGTACTGCAGAGTTTGGGTGTACAGCAAATAACAACGCATGTGAAACAAATATAAGAAAATTGGAGATCATCAACAATCAATGCTTGAGGCATGCGACTGGTTTAACACGATCGACACCATTGAATATTCTATACGCTGTCAGTGGACAGGATCCCATAAGATTAAGGTTGGAGTATATAACAGCTAGGGAAATTAGCAGAAATTTCTCCAGAAACAACGTTATTGCCAAGCAATTAAAAACGCTCAGCGAAAAAGATCAGGAAGACCCATATGTCGACAAGCTTACATTTATGGAACTCATGTATTTGGAGCACAAGACGATGTTCGATTCGATTTCACCCTTGGGGGAACTAAAAAGTGATCGAGGTTGCTGTTTCAACGTCAAGGTGGAGCATTGCTTGGAGGGTTTAACATCAAAAAAAAAATGATACAAATTGCAGAATATTGAAACAAATGGCATTGGGAGTAATGAATGGGAAATATCAAAATCGAGGAAGGATTTTTACCGACGCATCTAAGGAAGGACATATTTGTGCAATCGGAGTATATGTTGAAAACAGCGGCCTACGACTTAGCACTAAGCTAAACTTGGAAACTAGTATCACTACAGCGGAGATACTAGCCATATCTGAAGCCACGAATATAATCGAGCAGCAACGGTTGACAAACTATGTGGTATATTCGGACTCCAAATCATCGTTGATTATGTTGAGAAATGCTTTGGACACTGGTGAAGGTGAGGAAATCTTCATAAGAATACTGGAAACAGCTCAAAAATATAGGATTGATTTCCAATGGATCCCCAGTCATGTTGAGTTAGCAGGCAATGAAATCGCGGATTCTTTAGCAAAAAAAGGCTTATCAAAGTCCTCGATGGTTTACCAAAACCAGATACTATTGAAGGACGCAAATCTTTACCTTAAAAAATGCAAAGCGGAAGCAACGGAAAAATGGTATCAAGACTATTCAACTGAGAAAGGTAAAAAATTCTTCGAAATTCAAGGAAAGTTTTCGTATACACCGTGGTACGCAGGATTAGACATGAGTGGCTCAGACGTCAGGTTATTAAAGAGATTGATTAGCGGGCATGACTATTCAAACTATTGGCTTCATAAAATGAAAATCCTTCTGGATCCAAATTGTGAGATTTACGACGAAGCTGAAACTGCAGAGCATGTGATATTATACTGTCCAAGATTTGGAACGCTTAGAAGTGAATTTGATTTCGATGGAAACTACGCTAGCCTATCTCAAATTTTCAAGGAAGCTATTGCAAATAAGAATGCTAACATACTGAAACAAGTTGTTGAATTTACCAGAAAAGCGAAGTTCAGTTTCTAGAACGACGGATCTAGAAACAGTATGATAGGTAGGGCATATAGTCTTAGCAACTGGCCCTTTGAGCTGTCAAGCTCACATCAAAAAAAAAGAAGAAGAAGAAAGGTACCGAAAAGCATAAGAGTGCAGGTGAGCAAGATGCAGACTGCAAGGTGTATTTCGGACCTAAGGGTTTTACAACAGTGAACCAGTTTCAAAACACCAGTTTCATATTGATTGTTGGAGGAACCCTTCGCTTCTTGTATGAAAGTTAAAAAAAAAGGCGTTTTCTGTGTTTCGAATTTATTGATATGAGGATTTAAACGAACAAATGATGATGTGTTGGTTCAGTGTACAAGATTGAATAATGTCAATGTTCCTATCCTTTTAGGGAATAAACAGCTCATGTTCAATGTAAAAAGCACGCCAGTTGAAAACGAAAAGTTTGCACAAAAAAAAACGTGAACGACGCACGTGGCTTGGAGCTAACTAAAACGCATACGAACGAATTGCCGTAGTTTGTGCCCATGTTTTACATGCTGACCCGAGGCAGGAATAAACCAACCTTAATAGGTAAATTTTCACCCATTTTGGAAAAAGGGAGTCAATCCGTTAAATGGGTTAATTCAGTTTATTCATTGTTGAGCAACTTAAACTTCATGTAATGTTTTTTTACACTTATTTTGTGTTTCAGGAAATACTCATATTGGAAAAAGGCGGTATTTTGCTGTTTAAAGCATTTATCTTTTTTTATAAATAACAACGCTTAGTCATTTATGGAATCGTAGCTCTGCATGCAGAAACGAAACCAGACAATGTTGGTAGAGCTCAATCCGTGGATTATTTTATTTCGAATATTTCAGCATCATAGAAAATTTACAACCGATACGCAAACAGAAATTACATTTTCGAATGAAATTGACTCAATCCACAAAGACGGTCGCTTCGGTCGAAAGCGACGACCATCAGTAAATCAATCCACTTTGGCACTTTAAGCGGCAAATGGAACATTCATTCTGAACCTTACATTTTTCAAAACAATTAAAAAATATTTGATGGGTTTCAAAATACTTATTTTATGTTTATTGTATGTATATAGACTGTCCAGAAAATGAAAGCACACTTTTCTAACGCTACCATTTTGAACATACATTTGTATTCGGGTAGTCTCAAAACGCACATGCAACTTTGCTGTGAAGGCTAAACCACAATTGATACGTCGCGGAAGCGTTTGCGTGAATTTAACAGTTTTCCCATAGGTTTTCTACCAAATTTACGTCAACGGAATGCGAACGTATCTCTTGTTGGCATGCCATAAGTTGTGTTCGGTTTGACGTTTGGGTGTAAACCATCTCGTTGTTTACACACTTTGATTGTTGTTTTTTTGTATTCTCCCATGCGCGGAGTAACGATCTTTGATAAAGTTTGTTAGAAGCAGATTATTTCTCATCTCCATGTGAAGCTCTAGGAGTGGACGGTAATTTATTGCTAGAACGAATAGAAGTGAAGAGAAAGTATATTCGATAGTTCCGTATAGGGCAACGACAGGCTTTTTTTTAATTATTCATTTTCCGTCGGTCTATTTCCTCACATGGTTACAATCACCGACGCCAGGGAGACGACTCCACCACCTGGACCCTACCTAACGACTCATTACTTTGAACCGGGACCAACGGCTCCCTTCCGAAGGAAGACGTGACTAGATTCATTCGTCTAAAAAAAAAACACCAACGTCTACTGGGATTGAACCCAGACCCACTGGGGTGCCAAGTAGCAGTCTCGCTTACTACTACACCACCGATGCCGGCTATCGGCAGGCTTTGAAAATTGAAAGATACAAGTTTGAAAAAGAGCGGAGGGCATTAAACGGTACTATCCGAATCAGGCAGGCACATAACCCTTTACCATACTACCCCATGCAGGGTAGGCAAGGGGGAGGAAATCCCCTTGACTGGTAAAAAGTTATGCAACCGATCGGGCTCTTATACTACCTATTGCTTTTTTCTGGTTCTAGCGATTTGTCCCTCTCCCAATACTGCCTAACACGGGTGAAAAATTATCTCCCGCTGTTGGGTTTAATTTTAGCATGCACCGACTATTTCACACATTTGCTCTTCTCGTCATACTATTACTTATAGATCTCGGAGAGGAACGACGGTGAGTGGTGCAAATACTGATCCCCACCAGTATGGTTTAATGGATTCCCCCATCAGGGACTTTCTACACTTTGATTGTTGTTTTTTTTATTCTCCCATGCGCGTAGTAACGATCTATGATGAAGTTTGTCAGAAGCAGATAATTTCTCATCTCCATATGAAACTCTAGGAGTGGATGGTAATTTAATGCTAGAACGAATAGAAGTGAAGAGAAAGTGTATTTGATAGTTCCGTATAGGGCAACGGCAGGCTTTAAAAATTGAAAGATACAAGTTTGAAAACGAGCGGAGGGCATTGAACGGTAGTATTATTTACTCCCAAACATCAAACCGAACACAACTCACAGCAAAGTTCAATGCGCAGTTCGAGAGATGAGAAAGATTCCGTTGACAACAAGAAGTCCTACACAAGCAGCCAGCGTGAAACCACGGGCGTGGAAAGGTATGACACAGTTTTCGCAAGAATAATTTCTGAATTATGATGGACGACGTAACGTATTCGAAGTTGGACTATAAGCATTGCCGGTATCGCAATATTACACGGTTCGTGAAGATGATGATGTTGACAAAGAGGACACCTCAGTTCTTACAGAAAAATTATAAAAAGTCACTGTTTGCGTGAAATAATCAATGGACGTTCCCTAAGCACACGAGTCCCCCAAGTTGCCCTGAAATTCGTCCCATCGAACGATTTTGGGCTTTGGTCAAGAGGTATCATATTCAGCCAGCTGATACAGTGGAAAAGTTCAAAACAGATTTGAGAAGAGCGTCTACAATCGTTGCTAATCAATCTGTGCAGAACCTTATAAAGAACGTTAGAGAAAAAGTTCGAGAACTTGTTTATATAGGAAAACGTCATCAAAATTCTTTCACTGTTGATAAACAATGTTGGGAAACATTACGTAAGAATAAAAATTGAAGTAAATGGTGTAACGAAGCACATGTTTTTTTTTTAACGAACTTAAGGTGTGCCCTTTTTTTCTGAATCGTACAAATAGTTGTGTTGGAAAAAAAATTCTATACACAGAAAAGAAAACCTTTCATAGTGGTGTAAATATTGATGCGTGTAAAATTTTATTTTCTTACACTCGATATCGCAACTTTCAAGAAATATTTTGATGAAAGAAGAGCTTTTGCATACAACATTTAAGGTAATGCTTGAACTACCTCAGAACTCAGAA
>JASCZW010008628.1:0-48746 GCA_034211315.2 Aedes japonicus | reverse complement strand
TCGGTGATTGAAATTAGATACTGTTGAACCACAGAAATCCGTCGAAACGTTCCTTAAGGAAGCAGACGTTCCCGGCGAGTCCGACGGATAATAACATTCAACACCAGCCGATACTCTCATCGAAAGTATAATGCAGTGAGCCACAGCAGCATCATCATCATAGCGATGACGGTCATCGCCTATCCATAGCCGATCAGCAACCAGATAACGCTGCTGCTGCGTGTAGCAGAAAGAGCCACACCGGCTAAAAGGCAATGAAACACAGCAGCAGCGTAAAGGGGCAAGTAAGCACAATTTTTGTTATTGTTCCCACTGGTAATATTTTGTGTATCTCTCTCCCATTTAGTAAAATCGTTGTCTGTAGGGGGGCTCAAAAAAAAAAAAAGATATATCTGATTTAATTTTTTTTTTTTTATATAATTTTTATTGTATTTTTATTTAATTTAATTTAATTTCGCATGGATGTTTCTAGGGGGCGACTTGCCTCCCAAAAGATATTTTTAGGGCGCTGTTATCCAGCCGTCTTCTGCCTCTCTTCAGGTTGTCTACTTTCGGCAGAAAGAAGCCCCTGAGCTTTTTAGGCATTAAACGAAATTTGACGCGTCGTTATCCGGACGAATTTCATCAGGTCTTCGAAACAAACTGCGTGTTACTGCACCTACGTATAAAAATGCAAATGATATTGCTAGTGACGTAAGGTTACAATGCCGATACTACGTCCCGTCTGTCTCGAGATGTGGAGATAGATGGTGTGGTTTCTGCAGCGACCTGACGTGTGAAGACGTTATGGAAGGTATGGGGCGACTTCTCTGATTATGTTTCATCTACCATTGAAATTTTGGAATGTAAAAAAATTGCACCAGCATCAATGGTAGATGGAAGAAGACATATTCACCGTCGGATTCGCTGATGACCTTCGCCGGATCAGTTCTCCAAATTTGTTGAAATTGATAATCAGCAACGCAGTGCGCCTTTTTGTACCAAGGGTATTTAATTGTACCAAGTGCAAACAGTTGGGACATACGGCTATTTTGCGACAACAAGCCCCGTTGTGGCAAATGCGGCCAAAAGCATCTAGAGGATGCTTGTAACAGGAAAGCAACAAAGTGTGCTTACTGCGGCAAAACCTCTCCACAGCGTTTGCCGTTACCCCAGTGCAAAACGCACTGGTAACGTGGACGTTTTCATACAAGGAAGACGCTCGAAGCGACATGTGAAATGTTCAAAGTCGCAAACAGACGTCTGCATCGTCATCAATAAAAATGAAAATCCTTTTATGATTTTGTCTTCTGATGAACTGGACTCTGACGTAGCCGATGAAAGTGGATTTCCGGTACGCCCCGGTAAAGAGCCAACTAGTTCCCCGGGTGTGCGCCGGAAACGAGCTAAAGCCACTCTCAAAGCACGAAAAAATGGAAATTAGCAGGGGTCCATTTAAAAACCGAATAAACCGGTAATAACTGGTGCATCCGTTCCTAGTTGTAGCTATATGCCGCCCCGCCGCTGCTAATAACGGTAACCGTAAGAGGTTGCCAAAAACACCAAAAACAAGTACTACGTCTACTCGCAATTCTAAGAATATCCCGTCCAAGCGAGTCAGATTAATTTTAGGGACATTGTGGATAACATTTTAAATGCTTTTGGTCTTAGTTGTATAAAACCAGGGATTATTGACCTGCTTATTCCATAGTTGAAACTACTTCAAGCAATTGACTGTATCATGTGGCCCTGTTGGTGAATTCATATCTTTCGATGAATAGACTGGTAGTGAGTTCAAGGATACAGCAGTCACCCGTATTGCATGGAACTGTCGTAGTCTGAAGCCCTACGTTGAATCGTTCAAGTATTTGATTACAATTCTAGTTGTGATGTTGCTCTCTGAAACATGGCTTTCTTCTGAAGAGATGAATTAAACTTCCACGATTTTAACATTATTCGCCTGGATCAAGATAGTTCCTTTATGGTATGCCTGAGATCAAAAGTGCTACATTGTAAATCCTGCAATAATCTCAGGCATTGATAATTAACACCAAATAAATGCTGAAGATAAGTCTTTGCATTGCTTCTGTCTATGTCCTCGAGACATCCAATGACACTTATCGCTTTGGAGTTCAATTTATTACTTTATCTCAGTTCTGCTTATCCTGTGATGATCAGACTCCCTTCCCAGTACTGCTTAGGGCGAACAATACGATGACAATAGAGCGGGTATTTACATGACTTATATCCGGGCAGTTCCAACCCGACCATCTTGAACACTGGAAGCATTTTGAATAGCAAACCTCTTGCCACGGGAAGTCAAACAACATATCTTTGTAATAACTCTTCTCTATTAGATTGTCGTGATAATCAATGATCCCCATGGTATGATCATTTACCAATTATTCATCTCGTCACAAATAGTTTAAAAAAACAGACCAACCAATCATATTGCTTATGACCTCACGAAGCATATTGATTGGCAACATTTACATCGGCGTGCTTATGGTATTGATTCTTTGATCTTTCCACCATTCAGAAGAGTATCGTTTCTTTCCGAACTGATGTACAAAAGTGCATTAGAATCTCAGAAACGACGTGTTCAAATTACATCCTCAAGAGGCCCGCCACCCCTGGGTGGATGACGGAATTATGGGTGTATCCTTGAGAAATCCGATGCGTTTGAAGTTATCGTAGACATGAAACATGTGAGCTTTTTGATAAGTACCTAAAGCTTGAAAAAAGCTTGAAAACTTACTCAAACGAGCAGCGCAATTATTGGCGTTACCGTTTTGTTGAGGACTAATATCTAGAAACCTCGGTAGACAGCCTTTGGAGAAAGGCTCGGAGTACATGCCGAAACCGCATCGTCCGTCCGTCAATGAGTGAAGAATACCCGTACAGTGGATGGTATTCGACTTCGCTGCGAAGGTTGTCCGAGACTCTGCCGTCCCAACACGACGCCGTATTTACGGGATTCCCACCCGAAGTAACGGTTTTCTGGACGAACCATTCACAATGTTGGAATTTTCAATGGCACTTCTTTCATCAGAACAACTCTGCTCCAAGGAAGAACGATAGCAGATTCTGGCGGTCAGCCTACAGAAAAATCTACTGGTGTCGCTCAAAGACGATTACTTAACCTGTACCTGGCACTCTCTTGCGAGATTAAACGCGGTTCCACCCGAATGGCGTGAGACAGGTAGTAAGCTCGCTTCAAAAACACCGAGGAAACCAGCGTCTGATTACAATTCATACCGTCCGATCTCTATGCTATCATTGTTTAAGAAATTGTTAGAAAAAATGATCTCCATCAGAGACTTGACCGTTGGGTTGAATCAAACAACCGCATATCAAATACGCAATTTGGTTTCCGAAAAAGCAAAGGAACAACGATTGTTTAGCGTTGCTTTCATCTGATATACAACTGGCCTTTGCACACGAGGAGCAATTGGCTTCAGTGTTTCTGGATAATAAGGGCGCATTTGATTCAGTTTCCATAGATATACTGGCGATAGCCTGCACAGTAATGGGTTACCAGGAATTTTAAATAATTTTTGTATAATTTACTGTCAGAAAAACAAATGACCTTCAGTCAGGTCAACTAACAACTTCAGAATTAGCTACATGGGCTTACCCCAAGGCTCATGTTAAGTCCACTCACTTTATAATTTTTATGTTAAAGATATTGATAACTGCTTGGAAAATAGATGCACGCTAAGACAACTTGCAGACGATGCTGCATCTCCTTAAGAGGTCCGCGGGCGGAAGTCTTGCAAAGACCATTGCAAAATTCCTAAATAATCTGATCCATCTGAGCCAGAAATTTGGGATCGATTTCTCACCGCAAAAACCGAATTGGTAGTGTTACTGAGCGGTTCGACAACAACACGTCTCAGCTGTTGGATGAGACATTACCAATCTTTGACCTTCCAAATACCTTGGAGTCATGTTTGATTCAAAATGCACTTGGAGTACTCACATTGCGTATTTAAAACAGAAGTGTCAACTAAGGATCAATTTTCTTAGATCAATTTCCGGAACATTGTGGGGTGCTCACCCGGAAGACCTTATTAAACTCTACAAACAACTGTCTTATCAGTTCTCGAATATGGCTCTCTTGTTCTCTCGACAGAAACAGCCACCTCATTAAATTGGAACGCGTTCAATATGCCATTTACATCTATTGCCTTGCACTGCTGTGCATCTTCAACACATAATATGAGGCCTGGAGGTTCTGGCAGGAGTAAAACCCTTACAGAACCGCTTCTAGGGAGCTCTCATCTAGAATACTGATCAAGTGTGGAATCAGTAACAACCTTGTGATTGAAAAACTTCGAAGAAATGCTCGAATTGAGTACCCAGTCTAGATTCTTGTGAATCTATATTAACTATATGTCATCCATTATTAGTCTTCCATGCTACAATTCTCTAGTGTACGCTTCCCTTATCACAGTTCCTCCATTGATTATGATCTCTCCATGAAACAGGCCATTCAAGGAGTTCCAGATCAACTTCGGCCTATTATAATTCCCATATTTTTATTGAAAAGTACCGACATGTCAATTGCAATAGTAGATTTTTCACTGATGGGTCGCGCATTGATGGATCCACTGGTTTCGGTGTTCACAATGAATACTCATCTGCCTTCCGGAAACTTCAGGAACCTTGTTCCGTATATGTTGCTGAGCTGGCAGCAATCAATTTCGCATTGGGGATAATTTCCGGCATGCCCATAGACCATTATTTCATCTTCTCAGATAGTCTCAGTTCTATTGAGGCCCTTCAGTCGATGAAAACAGTGAGGCACTCATCTTACTTCCTTGCACAAATAAGGGAGCAGATGTGTGTGTTGGTCGAAAGATCATTTAAGATTACCTTTGTATGGGTCCCCTCACATTGTTCAATCCCAGGCAATGAGATGGCGGACTCTCTAGCAAAGGTGGGCGCACAAGAAGGCGAGATTTTTGAAAGAAGAATTTCACATGATGAATTTTTCCCATTAGTACGTCAGAGCTCTCTTCAAAGTTGGCAAAACGATTGGACAAGTAATTCTCTTGGGCGGTGGTTACATTCCATTATTCCAAATGTTTCATCGAGATCGTGGTTCAAAGGTCTGGATGTAAGTCGCGGTTTCATTCGTGTGATGTCAAGACTTATGTCCAACCACTACTCGCTAGACGCACATCTCTACAGAATTAACCTCGTCGATAGCAATTTATGTAGGTGCGGAACCGGTTATGATGACATCGCTCACGCAGTTTGGCATTGCCGGATAATGATGCCTCCAGAGCACGACTATTGGATACCCTAGTGGCCCGAGGTAGACAACCCTTCCGCGAGATAAGAGATGTTTTGGGAATGCGTGATCTTCCCTACATGCAAGCGATTTACGAATTCCTTTGTTTGTCTGATCTAAGAGTGTAACGTCATCACCCTCCTTCCTTCCACTCTAGTAAATTCCCTACCATTGTGTCCCAGTTATACTATCCTTTGTTTCCGTGCTACTTGTACCTGCCCAGCAAACTGTGGTCACTCATCTGCGGCTTTGTTCCTGGAAGGGACTACAGGCATCGAGGATTTGGTACATGTCGCAACCAAAAGCAGCAAATAATGGCTTAAATAAGTTACCTACCTAGCCCTCTCCAAACGAAAATGTGACCCATTAACCTCGAGCTAGCCACGAGTAATTGGCATCCCTCTTTTACTAATAACAAAAAGTAAAAATTTTTGTACAACAATATTGAATATCGGCTCCGTAAAGTGTTACACACGCCTGAGCCTAACAAATAAACGAACTGATTAAAAAAAAAAAATATTATCTGAGTAGATATCAATTGAAAAAGTGGTTTGCTTCAACTACAATCGCGAGTTTGAAGCAAACAAATATCAACTTTAACTCAAGCAGAACCAGAGTTTGCATTTCAACCATAGTTTTGGTTGTTTCAAACAAGACTCATTTCTCTCCGTGTAGGTAAATCGAGTTTATCAATTTAATGCGTTGACTGCCTCTTGAGTGCTGTTGTTTTTCTCACCAGTCGCTTTTTGATGAGTTTGACTGGAAATGTCACAGCGATGTCACGCAACACGATAAAAGCTCACATGCAACCACCATGCAGCTCATCAATCCACCGTAAGGTGGCTCACGGTGAGCTGTTGAGTTGTGAAGTGGAGCGAAAAGAAAGAAAGCAAATGTATATTTTGACAGTTCTAATAAGACCAAAAACAAGCTGATGGAGAAAAAAGTGATGTGCTTGAAACAGTGGGCTTTTGCAGTTGTTAGTATTTTTTATTTATTATATTACGTTACGTTTTTATTTATTATATTACTCAAAATGGTTGATGTTAGCTATTTTTGTAGAAAATCTAAGAGCAAGTTAAGAGAGACGGAGAGTGTACGCGGCCAGATGGATTTTCTTCGACGAATGTACCATTGGGTGGTGGTTAGCAAAATACCGGTGAAGTGAAGTGAAGTGAATTATGTTGCTTTCATTAAAAATGATGTTTTTCTGCTATGCGTTGTTGTTATCGTTGTTATTTTTGCTGTGATCCAATGATTATACTTAAAACTATCAAGGTTAGTTGTTTTTATTGATTCATTATTCAATCGGTTGTGAGAATCATAACTATCATATTTTACAGGTGTGTTTATACGAACGAAGAGTTACAAGATGTGTACTAGAAATAGAGGAATGAATACAAAATCACTACGATGAAACCTGTCATGGTTATTGTGAATTGTGAAAATAT
Source organism: Aedes japonicus (assembly GCA_034211315.2). Classification (NCBI taxonomy): domain Eukaryota; kingdom Metazoa; phylum Arthropoda; class Insecta; order Diptera; family Culicidae; genus Aedes; species Aedes japonicus. Next base: position 42,017 of record JASCZW010008628.1, on the reverse strand, counting down.
AGACCATAAGAAAGATTAGAATACGGACAGCATGACGGCGACGTGATTCGCTACGAACCAGTGCCAACCGCTGAATTAAAGTATTCTTCTTCAAGATGATGGAATTTCAGTTGCAGCACTGATTTGGTATGTTACTTGAGAGGACGCAACCGAAGTCAAATTAATGTGTAATGTCTTCATGACAAATTATGCGAAAAAAGTAGTATTAACTATGGAAATAAACTGAGAAAACCTTAATATTTCTTTTAACTAATCATGTTTTGTGTTGTTGCATGAAGCACACCTTGTTATTAATATTTCTACTGGAATGGCATTAAACATTCCAAAGTGAACGCTCTGCTCATATTCGTTTCGCAAATTTTATATAAATTTTTATCGATCTTTCGGATCATCTATACATCTATAAATGTACAAAAAAAAACTATATTTCTTTTTATTTTGCCTGTGGACATTTCTTAGGCTCAATATGTGTAGCCAATCAAATAAATCTAGTTAAAACATTGCCAATTCTGTTTGCTTGGTTTACATTAAACAAAAATGTTACTCTTGGATTAACACTATAGGTATCGTTTCCCAAAAAAAAAAAACATTTGCTTGGATTTACTATTTGCATGAGCATGAGCATGATTGACCGCCCATGCATTCAATTCCGTTATTGGCAGATCAGCTGTATTTACAAAAAGTACCAACAGATGAGGTTTGGGACTAACATACATCTTCAATGTTTAAAAACCGGTGACCCATTATGAAGCAATACCGGCGCTGGCCGTGCCCGAATGCTGGTCAAGTAGGGAATGAGAAGGAATGTGTTGACATGATACTCGCTTTGGAGGAAGCCGAAAAATCCTCTGCACTTCCACGAGAAATCACTAGGATGTTGGATAGTTGGGGAAACCGACCGGACTGAAAAATATCACTAATCGACTCCGAACGACCGTAACTTTATACTTTCAATCCATCAACCCAATTTTCGCGGTTTTTCAGCGTTAAAATTTCACTTCATTTCACTGCCACCGAGAACCGTGATTCTGGACTTCAGTTTTTTTCGATTCCTCCTCTTGCTAATAATCATCGATTGATTCGCGACAAAGTGGCAAAACACTTAAACTTCATAATTTATGTCTTCGTGTCACAATACTATCACTAATTCAACATTTGCTCGGATTTACAATTTGCCGAGAAACTAATAAACTTGTGATTTTATATTATATATATAAAATATATAAATCAATATTATTATTATGAGTTATTTTATATAAATGGTCATCTATCAACAAATTATTTATTATAGATAACCCTTAAGGGCTTAAGATTTTTATAAGTTTCAACCCAAGATTTTTCCTTCGGTCTACAGTTTGAAAAATAATTTTTAATCCAAACGAAACTATATCAGCTCATGAAAATATATTCCAATTTGTTTCAAAATCTGAATGTACTGTATAGAATTCAGAAAAAAAAACTAAGATAAACTCAAATATGATTGGAGCAAAGCCTACCGAGGTATTTACTCCAAGTTGATTTCAAATTTAGTTTATGTTGATTTTGTCTTTAGTTTTCACTATCATGTGTGAGTGTGTACGATTTATTTCAGTACAACAAATTTATTTCAGTACACGCACACCCTCAAATATATGTGCAACAAAAACTGTGTATCAAAAGTGCTGTTGTTTTTCTCACCAGTAGCTTTTTGATGAGTTTGCCTGGAAATGTCACAGCGATGTCACACAACAAGATAAAAGCTCACATGCAACCACCATGCAGCTCATCAATCCACCGTAAGGTGGATCACGGTGAGCTGTTGAGTTGTGAAGTGGAACAAGAGGAAGATGGCAAATGTGTATTTTGACAGTTCTAATAAGACCAAAAACAAGCTGATGGTGAAAAAAGTGATGTGCTTGAAACTGCGCTCTTGCAGTTGTTTGTAATTTTTTATTTATTACATTACGTTACGTTTTTATTTATTCTATTACTCAAAATAGTTGATGTTAGCCATTTTTGTAGAAAATCTAAGAGTAAGTTAAGAGAGACGGATAGTGTATGCGGCCAGATGGATTTTCTTCGACAAATGTACCATTGGGTGGTGGTTAGCAAAATACACGTGAAGTGGAGTGGAGTGCATTGTGCTGCCCACAGTAAAAATTATGTTTTATGCTTTGCGTTGTTGTTATCGTTGTTATTCTTGCTGTGATCCAATGATTATACTTAAAACTATCAAGGTTAGTTGTTTTTGTTGATTCATTATTCAGTCAGTTGTGAGAATCATAACTATCATATTTTACAGGTTCATATCAGTGTTTATACGAACGAAGAGTTACAAGATGTGTACTAGAAATGGAGGAATGAATACAAAATCACTACGATGAAACCTGTCATGGTTATTGTGAATTGTGAAAATATAGACCATAAGAAAGATTAGAATACGGACAGCATGACGGCGACGTGATCCGACTACGAACCAGTACCAACCGCTGAATAAAAGTATTCTTCTTCAAGGTGATGGAATTTCAGTTGCAGCACTGATTTGGTATGTTACTTGAAAGGACGCAATCGAAGTCAAATCTATGTGACCCATTATAAAGCAATACCGGCGCTGGCAGTGCTCGAATGCTGATCAAGTAGGGAATGGGAAGGAATGTGTTGACATGATACTCGCTTTGGAGGAAGCCGAGAAATCCTCTGCACTTCCACGAGAAATCACTGGGATGTTGGATAGTTGGGGAAAGGTTAGCAGTCACTTTTTCCACTGCTACTACGTTGCGACCGGACTGAAAAATATCACCAATCGACTCCGAACGACCGTAACTTTATACTTTTAATCCCTTTACCCAATTTTCGCGGTTTTTCAGCTTTAAAATTTCACTTCATTTCATTGCCACTGAGAACCGTGATTCTAGACTTCATACAATACTACCACTAATTCAAAATTTGCTCGGATTTACAATTGGCCGAGAAACTAATAAACTTGTGATTTTATATAATATATAAAATATAATTTAATATATACAGAATAAATAAACAAAATTTAACAAATTAATTGAACAATCTTAACCAAAATTATTAGTATGAATTATTTTATATAAATGATCATGTATCATAAAATTATTTATCATAGGTAACCGTATATATTTTATACATGTAGCAAGGGCTTAAGATTTTTATAAGTATTAACCCAATTTAATTAAGAGGTTATGTATAGTGGGACACATTCCATTTATTCCAAGATTTTTCCTTCGTTCTACAGTTTGCAAAATAATTTTTAATCCAAACGAAACTATATCAGCTCATGTAAATACATTTCAATATGTTTCAAAATGTAAATATACTGTATAGAATTCAGAAAAAAACTAAGATAAACTCAAATATGATTGGAGCAAAGCCTAACGAGATATTTACTTCAAGTTGATTTCAAATTTAGTTTATGTTGATTTTGTCTTTAGTTCCCAATATCATGTGTGAGTGTGTATGAAAAAAATAAATTTAGTTTAGTACACGCACACCCTCAAATATATGTGCAACAAAAACTGTGTATCAAACTCATGAATCATGTGTCACGGTTGCACGATATGATACAAAAACTGACTGCGCAACTCATCAAATTCAGTCACCATAGGCAATTGGTGAATTTAACAACACAGCTTTGGTGAAGACCGTTAAATTGAGAGAGAAAAAAAAACGGTTTTAACAAAAAGTTTTTATAGATTGGCAATAATAGAAATTCAAAATGCGTAAAGTTGTTTACATTTCTGACAAAAAAATACACGAAGAAATGCGAAAACTGAGTGTAGTGGAGAATCGTGTAAGCATTATTTGAATGAAAGATTTTGCGGTAGTTAAATTTATTTCCATTTCCTTCTAGTCAGAGGTTGTTGATGAGTTAGTCAAGTCATATGGTTTATTATCTTGCTGCAGAATTGTAAATTCAAAGAAATGTTCTTCGGATGATTTATTGTCTTTCCACTGCTCAGATTACGTAAACTGTTTGCAGCGCTATAATGAAAAGGATGATGTAGAGGAAGTAACGGATGAACTGCTGGAATATGGACTGGGTAAGCAAAATAATTATGAAGTTAAGATATTTCTAAATAACAATTTGTTTATAATTCCGGATTGGCCCTTCAGCTTATGACTGTCCGTTGGTTGCGAAAATATATGATTTTACCACATTTATCGCTGGAAGCACTCTCACGGCTGCAGATGCCATTCTCGAAGGGACCTCAATTGCTATCAACTGGCACGGTGGCTGGCATCATGCTCAAAGGTACTTTGTAAATTACAGTGTTGATATAAGTGTTTCAATAGGAAGGAGGAGGGGGGGATAAGAGTGATTATTCTAACACCACCTCATATATTGTTTTTCAACAATATACGTGATTGCACTCTGCGTTGCACCACATTAATTTTGACACTTCCAGAAATTCAAATTGGATTTCCAAATTCAAGTGCCCTAACGCATGTAAAAATCGCATTGATAACCAGTATATTTTTCAAATGTTTTTTCTTTCGTATATTGATTCTTGCATTACACCAGACCTCTTTGCAACTAACCGATGGTCAAACTCGTACTTCTGGTTTTTTTCTGAGGGTGTCACCGCCGCAGCTGATTCGGCAACACTGCCGATTGTAGAAGCCCTGCAAGAATGAGAATGTGCCAGCCGGTAGTAACTTGGAGAGCTGTCAGAAGCGAAGAAAAGAAAACGTGTTGAATACTTTGTTCACGAAAATAGTTGAAAGTCATTTAGTTTATTTTACCCTGCATTTAAACAAGAAATTTATTAAACAATCATTCCTTTGGCGTGTAAGTAACGACTACGAAGTTGTTTAGCTGAAAATAATTAAATTTGTAATTTTATTAGCGAGGAACAGAATTGTAACCAACTTAACCTCGTTCTCTGGAGGCCTACGGAGTGGATAAGGCCCACTGTTTTGTAAGATTATTTCTGATAAAATTAATGTGTACTGACTCAATATTTTAATATTTTAGCTTTGAAGCATAAAATATAGCTATCAAATACCAGTGGATAACTTTTCTTTGGTCTCCGGTGACATTCTTCAAAGAAAACAACAATGCCAAAACAGATTCGAACTACTATTCCGGATGAAAGTAACTGTGTGGCTTGCGAAAGACCGGATGATGCGGATAATTTGGTCCAGTGCGACGCTTGCAATTCCTGGTGGCACTTCTCTTGTGCCAAGGTCACGGATTCTATCAGCGATCGATCGTGGACCTGCATCCAATGTGCAAGTCGTGCAAGTGATGGCAGTATGTCCTTTAAAAGTGGAGTATCCGGGCGAAGCGGCTCTCTTCTGGCGGAAAGTATGGCTCGATTGAAGGAACGGCAAGAAATGGAAAAAAGGCGATTGGAGTTAGATCTGCAGAAAAGATTCCTGGATGAACAGCAAAGGCTGTTAGATGCGACGGTGGAAGCACAAACGGAAAGTATCAAGAGTCGTGTTAGCCGACACGATACCTTCAAAAGAGTGGACGAATGGGTACGGTGTAATGTGGAACAGGAAGAAGGCGCGGTAGGCGGAATGAAACCACTAGCAACCTCTCAGATCCATCAGCTACAGTCAGTGCCAAATATTTCCCGTGATGATAAAGAAGCCTCAAAACGTAAACAGGGTCAACGCGAGCAGCGTCAGCAGAAACAGAAACAAGCCGAGAAGCTGCTACAGGAGCTGCAGAGCCAATTGGAGGAGTGTAAGCAGCAATTAGCTCGAATTCAATTACCGACTCGGAGTGAATGTGATGTCACGGAAAATGAACTGCCGCTGCGATCGCTTGGTGCGATTCAAAAACCCGCACAATGAATTCCGAACAGGATTGGCGTATCGGTACCGATCCGATAGAGTATCCGACCAGTAGCAAGCAGCAGCGTGACGATCACGCGCACCCCAGTGGCAGTGCAAACCTGCAGCAGCGCAATGAGAGCGTACGTCTTGATTTTAGTTTGGGCAGCAATGAGCAGCAGCGCAACGAACGCGCGCGTTTCAATTTCGGTACAAATGAGCAGCAGCGTGAGCCGTACGTAATTCAAGATAAGCTGAATCCACATGGACCTTTCGTCCAGTCGAATACGCAGAACTATCAAACCCCCGGCATCCAAGGACCATCCCACCAGCAGCTTACAGCGCGGCAGTCGCTGGCTCGGGACCTTCCGACATTCTCTGGCGATCCGTCGGAGTGGCCCATGTTTATTTCTAACTACACCTACACCAGTGCAGCATGTGGTTACACGGATTGGGAAAATATGCTCCGGCTCCAACGCTGCTTGAAAGGACAGGCACTTGAAATGGTACGCAACCGACTGGTTTTGCCGGCAGCAGTTCCGAACGTCATCGAGACACTTCGAATGCGTTATGGCCGACCGGAGGTGCTGATAAATACATTACTTCAAAAGGTGCGAATGATTCCGATTCCTAAAGCAGACAAACTGGAGGGACTCATCGAGTACGGGATAGCAGTACAAGCACTGTGCGAGCATATTGAGGCGGCTAACGAACACGCACATCTCTCTAACCCTACGCTGCTCCAGGAGTTAGTGAACAAGTTGCCGGCTGATCAGAAGATGTTGTGGGCTGGATATAAACGAGATATTCCACCTGCATCTGTCAATCTGAGAACATTTGGCAACTATATGGCGGGCATAGTTCAGGACGCATCCAGTGTGGTGTTGTTTGAGCCAGAGAGTGGAAAAGATTCCAGTAGGGAGAAAGTGAAACCGAAAGGTTTTGTAAATTCACATACTCCGGAAACGACAGAGAAAACTCCTGCACCCAAGCAGTTCAAGTGTCTTTGTTGTAGTGAGGTGGATCACTATTTGCGTGACTGTGAAACGTTTAAGAGCTTCGACGTTGATGAGCGCTGGCGAAAGATTCGTGAACTGAGACTTTGTCAGAACTGCCTCTTCGGACACGGAAGACGTACGTGTCGAAGCAATAGTCGATGCAATACCGATGGATGTCAATTTCGCCATCATCCGCTTCTTCATTCCGCTAAGAAGCCTGACACTCCGCCTCCGATTGTTGCTGAGAGCCACGCTCATCGGTTTCTTGATTCTAACCTCCTCTTCCGTGTCATTCCAGTCACACTCTACAGCAAATCGGGCTCGGTTGATGTTTTCGCCTTTATCGACGAAGGATCCTCCATTACTCTAGTGGAAAGCGAACTGATCTCACAACTGGGAGTGAATGGTAATCCAGAACCCCTCTGTCTCCACTGGACAGGAAATACATCGCGCAACGAGAAGAATTCGCAGAAGGTATCACTCGAGATTTCTGGTTTGGGAAAAAATAAGCGCTATACGATTTCGGAGGCTCGAACTGTCGATCGGCTGAACCTGCCTGCACAGAATTTCAACTTCGAGGAAGCGGTGAAACGATATGCATATCTGAAGCAAGTTCCTGTACACGGGTATCAAGATGTTAGTCCCAAGCTCCTGATTGGGATTGATAATCTGCGGCTCACCCTACCCTTAAAAGTGAAGGAAGGTGATGGATCCGGTCCAGTCGCTGTGAAAACAAGACTTGGCTGGTGTGTTTATGGACAACAGCGTGATTCTTCAAACGATGCTTACAGCTTTCACGTGTGCGAGTGTACCACCAACTGCAACATACACGAAGAACTGAAACAGTATTTCTACGCGGAAGAAGTGAGCGTGGCACAGTCGAAACCAATCTTGTCAAAGGAAGAGCAGCGTGCGTGGCATCTTTGGAGAGTACAACCAAGCGCATTGGAAATCGGTTCGAGACTGGATTACTCTGGAAGCAGGACGACATCGAGTTTCCGGATAGTTATCCTTTAGCATTGCGTCGATTGGAGTGTCTTGAGAGGCGTATGGAGCGAAACCCACAACTAAAGGAGAATCTACATCGCCAAATCCAAGAATACCTGGACAAAGGATATGCCCACAAGGCATCTGCAGAAGAACTTTTTAACGCGAATCCTCGGAAGATTTGGTACGTCCCACTAGGAGCCGTCCTGAACCCGAAGAAACCCGGAAAAGTACGCATTATTTGCGACGCCCGTGCTAAAGTGGAAGGCGTATCGTTGAATACGTTCCTGTTGAAGGGACCGGATTTACTGACGTCACTCATTGCAGTTCTATTTGGATTTCGGATGTATCAGGTAGCAGTAATCGCAGACATCCAGGAGATGTTTCACCAGCTATTGATGCTAGCAGCTGATAAACACGCTCAACGTTTCCTATTTCGTCCTAGCCCTACGAGTCAGCCAGCAATTTACGTAATGGACGTCGCTATGTTTGGCTCAACCTGCTCGCCTGCCTCTGCCCAGTTTGTAAAAAACCTGAACGCGAAGGAGCACTCAGAGCAGTACCCGGAGGCGTCAAACAGTATAACCAACTGTCATTACGTTGATGACTACCTTGAGAGTTTCGAGAGTGAAGAAGAAGCTAAAAAGTTGCTGCAGAGGTTCGTCTGGTACATCGTAACGGAGGATTCAACTTGCGTGGCTGGGCATCGAATAGTGAACACGTTCTTCAGTCCCTGGGCGCAACCGGCGAGACGGCAGGCAAGAATTTGGTAGATGGTGAACGGTCTGAACGGATCCTAGGTATGTTGTGGACGCCGACGACCGATGAACTTAGTTTTTCTACACAAATGAGCAATGAAGTTCGCACACACATCGCCAGCGACAGACAGCCAACAAAAAGGCAGATCCTAAGGTGCGTAATGTCTTTGTATGACCCTTGGGACTGTTAGCACCATTCCTAATCCACGGTAAGATACTTATCCAAAATCTGTGGCGAAGCGGTGCTGATTGGGATGAAGCAGTGGGAGATGCTGCCTACAAATTTTGGCGAGAATGGGTAAAAATGATCGAATGCATTTCCGCTGTTCGAATTCCGCGTTGTTATTTTAATCAAGCGACCAGACAAACGTACACCAACACGCAACTTCACGTCTTCGTTGACGCAAGCAAGAACGCTTATGCATGTGCTGTTTATTTTCGGACGATTGATGCTGACGGATACGCACAATGTTCCCTTGTTGCTGGCAAGGCAAAAGTTGCACCCTTGAAGCCTTTGTCTGTGCCAAGGCTAGAACTCCAGGGTTGTGTGCTCGGAACTCGACTGATGAAGTTTGTTCAAGACAACCACAGTGTTCAAATCTCCAAAAAGTTTCTCTGGACAGATTCATCAACTGCTTTGTCATGGATTTTGGCGGATCCGCACAACTACCGTTCTTATGTGCAACATCGAGTCGGAGAGATCCTCGAATCTACGAATGCCGATGAGTGGAGGTGGGTCCCGACGAAGCTGAATCCTGCAGATGAAGCAACCAAATGGGGAAGCGGGCCATACTTTAGCACGGAGAGTAAATGGTTCCACGGACCGGACTTTCTGCGTCTTTCGGAAGAAGAGTGGCCACGTTCCATGAAGCACACAGTGTCAACAAAGGAAGAGATGCGGCCATCAGTGTTATATCACGAAGAGACAAAGCCGATAGTCGACTACGAAAGGTATTCTCGTTGGGAAAGGTTGTTGCGCATGATGGTTTATGTAAGGCGATTTGTAAACAATGCCAGACTCAACTATCCATCGTATTCAGGATTTCCTAAACAGGATGAATTTCAAGCAGCAACGATAACAATTCTGAAAATGGTGCAACATGAAGTGTACACGGACGAATTGCTCACTCTGATGAAAAACCCATCTCTGTCGACAGGGGAACAACGGGTGATAGAAAAATCCAGCGTGCTATATCAGTATTGTCCTGTGATTGACGATCAAGGTGTAATACGTCAAAACAGCCGAATTAGAACAGCAGAACATATTGCGTACGGAACACGATATCCCGTTATACTTCCTAAGGATCACCCAGTCACTCTGCTACTTATTGACTGGTATCATCGCACATATCGACATGCCAACAACGAAACGGTTGTCAATGAGATTCGTCAGTCATATGCTATTCCAAACCTCCGCTCTATGGTGAAACAGGTTTCCCGCAACTGTCAGTTTTGTAAAGTTCGCAAGTCGCTACCAAAAGTTCCTCCAATGGCACCAATACCAGCAGTCAGACTCACCGATCATGTTCGTCCCTTCAGTTATGTTGGCGTGGATTATTTCGGTCCACTTTTTGTGAAGATAGGGAGATCCAACTGCAAAAGATGGGTGGCTTTATTCACCTGTTTGACGGTGCGAGCCGTTCATTTGGAAGTAGCGCACAGCTTGTCAACTGCATCATTTATATCATGTGTACGGAGATTTGTCAGCCGTCGTGGAGCACCGGTAGAATTTCTCTCAGACAATGGGAGTAACTTCCAGGGTGCCGAGCGTATTCTTCGAGATCAGATCAATCAAGGACTGTCTGCGACATTCACCAACGCCTCTACGAAGTGGACTTTCATTCCACCAGCGGCCCCACACATGGGTGGTGCGTGGGAGCGACTTGTTCAGTCGGTCAAGGTAGCGATGGGTGCAGCTTACTTGGACGGAAAATTGGATGAGGAAGGACTGCAAACTCTAGTTGTGGAAGCGGAAGGAGTAGTAAATTCAAGACCCTTGACATACCTGCCTCTTGACTCTGAGGATTCGGAAGCACTAACCCCAAACCACTTCCTGCTAGGAAACTCAACTGGGGTTAAGCAGCCTGCAGTTACCATCACGGATCAAGCGGGGTTTCAGCGAGAAACGTGGCGGCAGATTCAACGCCAGCTTGACATTTTCTGGCAACGCTGGTTAAAAGAATACTTGCCGGTAATCCGCCGACAAGCCAAGTGGTTCAGCGAAGTTCGCGTCATCCGTGAGGGTGACCTGGTGATGATAGCTGAAGATGGCATTCGTAATGGATGGGTGAGGGGACGCATAGATAGAGTGGTCCAGGACAAGGAAGGAAGAGTTCGACAAGCCTTTGTTAGGACATCGACCGGTATGCTACGGCGTCCTGTGTCCAAGCTCGCTGTTTTGGACGTAGGCGACGATTCTAGTACAGTCTTGAGCGATGCCAAGATGTACCCGGGGGATGATGTCACCGCCGCAGCTGATTCGGCAACACTGCCGATTGTAGAAGCCCTGCAAGAATGAGAATGTGCCAGCCGGTAGTAACTTGGAGAGCTGTCAGAAGCGAAGAAAAGAAAACGTGTTGAATACTTTGTTCACGAAAATAGTTGAAAGTCATTTAGTTTATTTTACCCTGCATTTAAACAAGAAATTTATTAAACAATCATTCCTTTGGCGTGTAAGTAACGACTACGAAGTTGTTTAGCTGAAAATAATTAAATTTGTAATTTTATTAGCGAGGAACAGAATTGTAACCAACTTAACCTCGTTCTCTGGAGGCCTACGGAGTGGATAAGGCCCACTGTTTTGTAAGATTATTTCTGATAAAATTAATGTGTACTGACTCAATATTTTAATATTTTAGCTTTGAAGCATAAAATATAGCTATCAAATACCAGTGGATAACTTTTCTTTGGTCTCCGGTGACAGAGGGAACCTCTTCCGTGGTAGTACAGCTGATTGTTCAGTATGGGAAACATAATTAATTCATTAATTTCTCAAGAATTAGAATGTTTTCGCGACTTCAACAATCGAGCAAACACAAAAAATATTCATAGACTTTTCAGATTGAAAATAAAATCCAAGCCCATACATGTATCCTTCTACATGCGCCAACTACATAAATGACTACCATCGTTTAATTGTTAATTCGAAGCTCAAGTGTGAATTTGTGTCATATGTTCAACTTCGCCAAATCAATTCCAAGGCATAGATGCATGCTTCTGTAAGATACAAAATCTATCAAACATCTACTTACTACGTAAAACATTGCTTCATAAATCTTATTCCAGAAAGTGTGCACACTAAACACACATTTCATTAATTTTTCGGCCAGAAATTGCTGTTAAATATTTATTATATTACTTTATAATATTAATACTAATTCTGTGCTTACTGGGGTAGCATCCATCTTAATTTGGTCACGCTGAATAACCTAAGTATGTGATATGTAGTCCCTCTGCCCTCTGAAATAGAAGGTTTTGAAAATCTCAGACCACCCTCCCCGCTCGTAGACTTATCTCCATACATTTTTTTGAAATTTTGTATGGAGTGTTGTAGATTTTGGTCAATAAAACTGGAACGCAATTTATGAAAACATGTGAGTCGCAAAAACCTTATAATTGGTTTTGTAATCTAGGTAACTAATGTATGTCAATATGTTTTAATAATTAGTTATATATTTTTCAGAGACAAGGCAGCTGGCTTTTGTTATGTCAATGATATTGTTATCGCAATACACAGACTGCGTACCAAATTTCAAAAAGTGCTTTATTTGGACCTAGACGTTCACCACGGTATAGTTTAAATGAAACTTTAAGTAATTTGAATTTCAGATTAATAGGAGTTCGAAAACAAAGCATTGAGTTTTTTGGTGTTTTAGGTGACGGCGTTGAAGATGCTTTCAGCTTCAGTAAGTATGTTATGACGGTTTCGTTTCATCAAAAAGAACTTGGATATTATCCTGGAACTGGAAACGTAATAGACATAGGCTTTGGTCCCGGCAAAGGCTATTCAGTTAATGCGCCATACATGCGGAACATAACTGGAAAGATGTTTGTTCCATACTTCAATCAAATTGCTACAGCAGCTTACTGTGCATTCAAACCAGATGTGTGTATTGTACAATGTGGTGGAGATGTTATAGCAGGTGACCACTTGGGTGGAACAAACTTATTACCTGAGGATTGTTTGAAATGTATACAACTAGTACTTAGCTGGAGTTTGCCAACAATATTTTTAGGAGGAGGTAAGATTTATTCATATTTATACTACATTTTATACCTTAATCCATAGTAAAATATTATATTCATCTAAAATCATATGACTTTACTGGCCACAGGGAATAAACTAAGGAATGCATCGAAATTAAGTTCTCCGCAATTTTCTTTCAAATCATATAAAAATGAGGTTTTATTCAAACAAATGGATGAGTCTTTACTGTAAGGAATTGAACATGAACATTGTTAAGACCAGATGAAATGAATATTATTCTTCAACGAATCTGGGAATTTTGATCGAACACTTTTCATTAAGTTCCGGACTAGTGTTTCATCACATTTTTTGGACGCCGTAGACGACATTTTTTCAAACTCCTGCATGTTCTCAGCTGCTTTACCAGTCTTTTTGAAGACCCTCTTCACAATCGCCCGACAGCGTTCGATGGGCCAAAGCTGCGAGCAATTTGGCAGATTGATGACTCTCAACGGAATTTATATCCTTTTCTGTGAGCCAATTTATAGTTGTTTTGGCGTAATGCGCCGACGCTAAATTAAGATCGACAGATTTCCGCATTGATTGTTTCCGTGGTGTAAACCGTGGTAGACTTCATACCGCAGGTACATATTGCTTGCCATACCAGCACTTTTCGACCAAACTTCTCCACTTGAATCGACCTGTTTGCATCGTTTACATCCTTCCATACGACAACAGTGTAATATTGTGGACCCGAAAGGGTTTTCGAGTCCTTTTTGACATAGGTCTCGTCATCCATCAACATACATCAACATAAATTTCCGGACCCTGCTGCGGGATCCTTCCGTGTTGCACTTTGTTTGGCGATTTTCTGCTTCTTGTAGGTGTTCGTGTTATTCCGTTTCTTGATACGTTTCTGACGCTGGTTCCCGCTCTATTGGCCGAATCACATATCGACATTGATTTGTTCTTCCGATTTAGAGCACATACTATCTGATCATTAGGGCTGGAAGATACGGGTTTTCTGACGCATCCTAGCAATTGACGTAAATTTGACAGAAAACCTATGGGAAAACTGTCAAATTCACGCAAACGCATCCGCAACGTATCAATTGTGGGCCAGCCATTAGTTCTTGCTTTATCGCACACGGCAACCATATCTGTCGTTGTAAAACAATTTTTCCGAAAGGAAAAAAAATTACTTCATCAAATTCTCAAAAACTATAAACAATGAATGAGTTAGAACAACAGACCAGCAAAAATTATTCGGTTTCCCTGGTTCAAACATTATGCAGCCATACTTCGATATAGCAAAATTTTATTTGTTCTGAGTAATTTCGAAGCAAGATTTTCTTCTCTTTAAACTAAAGTGGGCTTTTGATGTGAATCGGGGCCTTTTCAAGCACAAGGTAAACAATAACCTACAACTCTTTTTTTTCTGACGTTTGATGCTTCATGTAGTGATACAAAACTTAAAAATTTAATGGTCTTTGTACCTTGACAAGAGTAATTCCACCAAGACTTCATCGATGTAAATTTCACGACCGTGTACTGCGATTGTTTTGATATGATAAAAATGTCAGTGGTAAACCCAGCTAATGCCGTACGCTAAGGGACAATTTATTCACCTCCGCTTAACTCCTAAGTGGTGCTTACCCAAACGCTTAAACATGGTTTAAGCTCTAAGCGGAGGTGAAGAAATTGGCCCTAAGAGAGATATTTCAACACTGAAAGACGTAGAGACGCCTGGTGCTCTGCACGGCTATTTGAGAAAAAACTGCCACATGACGGCGGGACTGGTTTTTTATTAACTATAAACTATAATGAGTTTTATTCAAACCAAATTTGACATCAAACCTAAATAGAATAATGTAATATCAATTGAAATCCATCCATAAATGATAAGATGGGATGATAAGATTATTCGAGGGTATTTTCGGGTTGGCAATGTGGTTTCTTTGATTGTTTGCTTATAATTATCGATCTTGAAAATGTGCTTGGCATGTAGCAACGTTGGTCATGCCACATCACTAATGCGACTAATTCGAACATCGAATGCTATTGTTTGGTGGAGCACAAATCTGAGAGCAAATCTTGCTACACATACGCCATTGAACCAACAATCAATGTGCAACTAGCGCTGTGAAATTGGTTCACTGTTGGAGAACCCCTAGTTTCACGGTACACCTTGCCATGCATTCTTGCGCCTTTTTTCACCTTTTGATACAAGTATCTTTGTTTTTGTTTTGATTCGCTGTTATTTTGACAGAATATTTGAGGGTGTATTGGTGTGAATTGCGGTCTTAGGGGCGCATCATTAAGCTTGGGACCGATGTGCTAGTACTGACTGAGCCAAAAAAAATCGTATTTGTTCGGGACCTGCTGGTCTTAGAGTTAGTCTATGATTGAACAGAACTAGCGATTTATTTTCTAGAATCGATGAAATGTTCACATGATGAAATAACAACATGATGATCCAAAGTACACCTTACACTCTGGACCTTACAATACATTATTGCGCTCTTCGGTACTAGAATTTCTGTTTATGTTTTGTTTCTCTGTGTTATTTTGACAGAATATATAAGGGTGTGTTCGTGCGAGTTTCGTTGTTAGAGGCGAATTATTCAGCTTAGGACCGAAGTGCTGGTACTTTGTAAGCCAAAAATTATATCCATTTCATTCTTGATTATACTTGGCAGACAAACAGCGCTGACCGTTGTATGAACTGTCAAATAATTTAATCCAGTACTAAAAAACACGTACTAAACTAAAGGAGTTTAAGGTTCAACCATAGACTTACTCTAAGACCAGCAGGTCCCGAACAAATACGGTTTTTTCTTGGCTCAGTCAGTACTAGCACATCGGTCCCAAGCTTAATGATGCGCCCCTAATAATAAACTCACACGAACACACTCTCAAATATTCTGTCAAAATAACACAGCAATTCAAAACAAAGGCGCATATATGTATAGCAAGGTGCTGGCTTCAAGGTGTACTTCGGACCATGGGGTTCTACAACAGTGGACCAATTTCAAATCGCTAGTTGCATATTGATTGTTGGTTCCATCAGCGGGTGGATAGACCTGAAGAAAATTAATATTATTTTTTTGTTGGCTCGAGAAGTACTCCGATCCCAAGCTTAATGATTCGCCCCTAATAACGTTACGTACACCCACACACTCTCAAATATTGTGTCAAAATAGCATAGCGAATCAAAACAACAACAAAAATACTAGTACCGAAAGGTACTGAAAAGCGCAAGAGTGTATAGCAAGGTGCAGACTGCAAGGTGTAAAGACTGTATTTGATGAAATTTGGACACACAAAATAGGTCACTATTCACCCCCACTTCGTTCAGCGAAAGAAGAAAGTTCGTTCGATCCAGCGCTCCGTTATTTGGAAGATTTATATTTTTCTCAAAATATACTCTGTTGAAATCAGTTCAACGTGAAAGGGTTTTCCAAAATTATAATTCTCGCCGTAAATAAAAAGCTCGATCCGGTTGATTTTGCCAACTTGGAGAATATAATTTTCCTGTCGAATGACAATGAATCCATTATTTATAACCATCGTCCTAGATGTACATTTGCTCGAGTTTTAAATTTAGTTCATGTACGTTAGAGCATATATGTGTGTGTATAGATGTTGATTTCATACTTTTGATCGATCTCAATCATTTTTAAACCTATATGTACATTTAGATAGTAAGTACTTACGTTTAGTTTCCCTTTCATTAAGGACCTAGTTCTAGGATATAGCGTAGTGCACTTAGTGGCCAGTCCTAGTTAATGTAGGTTAAGGTTATCGAAAGTTAGCTTAAGTAATTCCAGTTCATAATATTCGAGTTTTGCTTTCTTACCGGTAGCATACGATGGCAATGCAACACCGCAGTATAATGCCCAGCAGTGGCAGCAGTAAATTTAGGATAGCTATTACGTAAGTATAGTTTAAGGATAGTTTCTTTTATAAATTTTGTGTCACCTATGCTCACCGATGTTTATAAAACCTCACTTCACTAGTATAACAATTCACTTTAATTATAATCAAGGCTAGATTCACTTCTCGCTTGCACTCGGTATTGTCTCGGTTTTGTTTTTATCCTTACTCACCCGATGTGACATATCGTTCAACTTCGTAGTGCGTGGAACCGCCGCAGGGGTGCTTCTGGCGCGATGCTGATGGTAGTATTTCTGAGAACTTCGTCGGATGGTTTCTTCGTTGTGCAGATGGCCATCAAATTACTCTTTACAGTTCGAATTAACCGTTCCCAGCTTCCGCCCATATGTGGAGCCAGTGGAGGATTGAATACCCACTCGGTCTCGGAACTAGTGAACTCCTTCATGATCTCGTCATGGTTGATCGCTTCATCGAGCCTCTTCAGCTCTCGCTCCGCTCCGATGAAGTTTGTTCCCCGATCACTGTAGAATTTACGGGGTTGACCACGACGAGCGACGAAATTTCTGATTGCCATAATGCAAGAACTAGTGGTTAGCGAATGGACTACTTCAATATGTATCGCCCGAACGGTCAAGCAAGTGGCTAGCATGCCCCAACGTTTCTCGACCCTTCTGCCGACGACAACTTCGATTGGGCCGAAGTAATCAACTCCCGTGTGCGTGAACGGACGTGAGAATGCTGCTTATCGACCAGGAGGTAGATCGGCCATGAATGGAGGATTCGGTGCTGCGTGTTCGATCTTGCATTTTTGACATTGTTTTCGTACTTGATTGTAGCATGCGCGGATGCGACCGATTTGGTATTTCTGTCGCAGTTCATTTATCACTGTTTCGTGGTTTTGGTGGTGGTATTTACTATGGTAGTGTGATACTATTAAGGCAGTGATGTGGTGATTGCGTGGTAAGATTATGGGTTTCTTAGCGTCTTCAGTAGCATACTGGCATGCGGTGATACGGGTTCTCATGCGCAGTATGCCGTCTTCATCCAGTCACGGTGTCAGTTTGTATAGTGGACTGGTTTTCGGAAGCACTGTTTTTGGTTCTTCTTCGTTTTGCGGTGTACTCCTGAGGGTACATAGTTCATCGGGGTAACCTTCGAACTGTGCGAGGCGAATAAGGTAGGCTTCCGCTTTGCAGAGTTCACTTCCGATTGGCGGTCCAGTTTTAATCGGCGTCTTGTGTTGCTTGGAGCGGCAGTTTGCTATAAACCGTAGAACATGTGCGACTACCTTTCGCAATCGTTTCCAGGTGGAGTAGTCTGCGACGTGGAGAATTTGGTTCGGAAGAGTGCAGTGAACTGACAGACTTGTTACGACTTCAGCGTCAGTGGGTTTGTTGCGGATTGCTAACTGTGGCCACTTGTCTTCGGTTGTCCAGAGAAAATCCGGTCCATTGAACCATCTACTTTCCGGGGAAAGGTCGGGGTGTACGTCCCACTTTGTACCATCGTCAGCTACGTTTAGCTTGCTTGGCACGTATCGCCATTCATGCATTTCCGTAGCTTCCAGAATCTCCGTAACTCTAAATCCGACAAATTGAGTGTATCGCCGATGATCGGAATTGAACCAGCACAAAACATCCCTTGAGTCTGACCAGTAGAATTTTCGCGCAACTTTCATCGGCAGCGTCTCGATGATTGTACGAGAGAGTCGTGTCCCTATCACCGCTGCTTGCAATTCCAGTCGAGGAATTGAGGTGAGCTTTAACGGCGCTACTCTCGCTTTGGAGGTGACGAGAGAACAATGAATCATCCCGTTCTTAACAAATCGAAGAAACGATACAGCTGCCATTCCATTCTTTCCTGCATCTACGAAGGTGTGTAGTTGTATTTCATCGGCTTCGGTGAATGGATGTCTGGTACTGTAGCATCGGTCGATCTGAACATTCTCGACTTTGGGCAAAACTTTCAGCCAGGTGAGCCAGTTCTCGAATGCATCATCACCTATTTCGTCGTCCCAGCTTATACCAGATCGCCAAATGTTCTGCAACAAAACCTTAAGGTAGGCTAGGAAGTGAGCAATCAGACCAAGTGGGTCAAATATAGTCATGAGAACTCGTAGAACTTCACGTTTGGTGGGCCGTCGTTGACCCTTTAGCAGAGCTCCGTCGTAACGGTTCCAACTAACTTTATAGGTGAAGGTGTCCGACATTGTATTCCACCACATACCTAGGACCTTTTCTGTTGACAGTTCTGATGACAGATCGAGACTTTTTTCCTCCGTATTTTCTTCTTGCATCGCCGATGTAACTTGTTTGGAATTGCTAATCCAGTTTCGGATCTCGAAACCCCCTTGTGAGTGAACGTATTTAACATCCTTCGCTATCTGAATCGCCTCTTCCTCGGACGCGACGCTGACCAACATGTCATCGACATAATGTGACTTCGTGATGGCTTCGTATGCCGCTGCATACTTACTCTTGAACCGCTTCGCGTTGATGTTCTTTACGTATTGAGCACTACTAGGAGAACAACACGCCCCAAAGGTCATGACTTTCATTGCGTAGACTACAAGGTTTCCGTCCTCGTCCGTCCAAAAGAAGCGCTGGTACCGTTGATCTTCCTCGCGAATCTGCACTTGATGAAACATTTCACGGATGTCTCCAGTTACTGCAACATGATGCAGCCGAAACCGAAGCAGAATCTCGTAAAGGGAAGAAAGAAGATCCGGTCCCTTCAATAGAACAGAATTCAATGATTTTCCATGAACTTTGGCAGCTGCGTCCCACACTATCCTCACTTTTCCGGGTTTGTTGGGATTTGTGACTGGGAACACTGGTAGGAACCATGCGTTAGTGGGCCGCTGCTTGACCTAATCGTCGGAAAGCTTGCGGATGTACCCTTTGGCGGTGTAATCGGCGATCTTCTGTTGCAGTACTTCTGTAAGTTGCTGATCCTTCGCCATACGTTTTTCCAAGGACTGATGTCGACGTAGGGCCATTTCTCGACTATCGGGCAAGCGGATGTCATCGTATCGCCAAAGTAAGCCTGTTTCGTAATGCTCACCATTGAGGCGTGTACGAGACTGCAGAAGTGACTGAGCTCGCTCATCTTCGGATGATACAAGCACCTTAGCTGGCTTTAAAACTCCGAGACTATCAATAGAAAAGTATTCCTTCATGGCTTGATGCAGATCTTCGTCGGATTCTTCGTTACACAAACGTACGTGGAATGTGTAATGGAACATATTCGGCATCTCTCCGGAATACAATCCTCCGCAGACACTCCATCCGAAAGGGTGATACGGTCAAAATTTGGTCAAGGGAAAACGCGTGTAAATCGGTGAAATCGTTTATTTAAAAAATCAAATTAAATTTCTTTTTCAAGTTCAATTAGTATAAAATTCAGGAAAAATATTCAGTTAGGCTTCCGCTTTTCCAAATCCGAATTGCCGGGCCTTACGCTTGACCCCTGCCATCAGATTTTGTACAGCCACCTTGTCCACCTTCTTCGCCGCAGAAAGCCAGTTTGCCTTGAACTGCTGCTCGTCCTTAGCAGTTTTTTTGGTCTTCTTTAGGTTCCGCTTGACAATAGCCCAGTATTTCTCAATTGGGCGGAGCTCTGGCGTGTTGGGAGGGTTCTTGTCCTTGGGAACCACCTACACGTTGTTGGCGGCGTACCACTCCATGGCTTTTTTTATCGTAATGGCAAGATGCCAAATCCGGCCAAAACAGTACGGAACAACCGTGTTTCTTCAGGAAAGGCAGCAGACGTTTATTCAAACACTCTTTCACGTAAATTTCTTGGTTGACAGTCCCGGAAGCTATGAAAATGCTGCTTTTCAAGCCACAGGTACAGATGGCTTGCCAAACCAGATATTTCTTTGCGAACTTTGACAGTTTCGTGTGCTTGAAAATATCTGCTACCTTTCCCCTTCCTTTTGCCGTATAAAACTCCTGTCCCGGAAGCTGCTTGTAGTCGGCTTCGACGTAGGTTTCGTCGTCCATTACCACGCAGTCAAACTTCGTCAGCATCGTCGTGTACAGCCTCCGGGATCGCGCTTTGGCCGTCGTATTTTGTTTATCATCGCGATTTGGAGTCACTACCTTCTTGTAAGTCGATAGTCCGGCTCGTTTTTTGGCTCGATGCACGGTTGTAGACGATACACCCAGCTTATTTGCGGCATCTCGGAGAGATAGGTTAGGGTTTCGCTTGAAACTACCGGCAACTCTCTTTGTCGTCTCAGCGGCTTCCGGTTTTCGATTTCCCCCCGATCCAGACTTCCTGGCTGTCGACAAACGTTCCCCAAACACTTTAATTACATTTGTAACGGTTGATTTGGCAACTTTTAGCGATTTTGCCAACTTTGCGTGCGAGTAGCTCGGATTTTCGCGATGCGCGAGCAAAATTTTGATACGCTGATCTTCTTGCTTGGACGGCATTTTGACAACTGAAGAGTGAATTCCAAAATCAAAATAGGAGCAACATTCTACACACACACACCTTCAAAATGAGGGGTGTTCAGGTTTTTTAAATGCAAAATTGAAAGAAATACGTCAAGTTGATATTGACCAAATTTTGACCGTATCGCCCTTTAGTCGTGTCTTCATCGCGATCGATTGACCCAGTTCTCCTTCACGGCTCTTCAGAGTCAGTCCCAACTGAGCATGTTTCATTCCAATCAAGATGTGCGGACGAGCGTCGTGATATGACTCGATTGGTAGTCCTTTGAGATGAGGATATGAGCGAACTAGCTCATCGAGATCTAGGGTTTGAACGGGCAGCATCAGTTTGTTTACTGTTCGTACATCCTCGAGATGAAACTTCTTGGCCTCGTGATGTCTTGCAGCAATATGAAGCTTGACAATACAGGAGTTTTGCTCGTAGCGTTGAGTTCCTCCAGTCCAACGAAGGCAGAGTGGACTCGAAGTTCCACTTAGTTTCAGATCGTCAGCCAATTCTTGATCAAGCAACGTTAGTGCAGAGCCTTCGTCCAAAAAGGCATATGTATGTATCTCCCTTCCAGGTCCTGAAAGCACTAGAGCGGTTCCATATCATTTCAGCAACGAGTAATTTTCATATTTTTTGATTTGCATGAAACCTTGCATACACGTTTTTGGGGAAGAAAAACGCCGTTTTGCATACTTGGTTCGCCATTTTGAATCTAGCCTTACTTATGAGAAGGGCCTATGAAAAATGCACATGATATCTTCAAAAAATTGTATCTCGGAAACGGTTTGTCCGATTGGTTTGGTGTCTTCGTCGAAATTTTAGACAATTGTTGGTGCTATATGGAGAAAATATGCACGGTAAAAAAAAGTTTGGTTTTTGTGTTTTGAACTAAAATATAGATTTTCCCTTAAAAGTGACCTGTCAATAATTTTTTAATTATTCTTATGTTATAGCTGACTTAAAATGCTATCTAGTGCACAGTGAGTTGTTCCGGAGAAAAATAGGTTACAATGAAAAAAAAAAATTTAAAAAAAATTACAATTTTCAAAAAAGCTATTAAGAAAAGTCAAAAAAGTTTGTCATCCTAATTTTATGAAAGTACCTCAAATTTGCAAGCAAAAAGTACTTGGGTAACATTTTTCTAAGATGCACCGTTTAGAAGATATCACTGATTCAATATTGATTTTTTGATAACTTAATAAGTTTTGGCCCTTTTCGGATGTACTCCGTGTTTTTTCAGTTTCAAAAGTATTTTTTTCGGAAAGATTGGAAAATTTTGAGTTAAAATGACACTGACAGCTTAAAGATTCGAGTGAAATTCTCTGCCTTAAGAGTATTTTGAAAAACAAGTTACAAAATCCCACTATCAGGAACAATGATTTCTTCCAGTTATTTTTGGTGTATTGTGTTGAAAATGTGCATTCAACTCTTGCATATCGCCTAATTTTTAATTGTTTAATTTGCATATTTTCAGTATAATATATTACGAAAGGCTGGATTGTGGCCTGTTGCACGTTCCAATGGTGTGATTGAACTTCATCCTGCAAAATGAAGCTGTAATTTTCAGAAAAGTCACAAATAGCTAAAAATTCACCATCTTGCAAGTTTTGTTCTGTAGTTTTCAAAAAATTGGATTGTTCGGTTTTTACAAAATCATGCGGAATCAAACTTTCTAATTTTGAGCTGAAAAATGAAACAAACTCATCGGTTTGCTTTACAATAGTTTCAATAAACTGTCTTCTAAAACTGAGGTATCTGGGCAGTTTTTACATCTTCGTAGATGGCAATGAGTTGTCTTATTTTCGCAAAGTAATCTATTCGTTAATGTTTTTAGATCATTCAAGACATTGTATTTTTTCAAGCTATGTAGAATTAAATTGACATTTTCATGCGTAGTGCAAACGCAAACATTATGTGTTCCTGTGATAGTCAATAGTTTACATTGCCTTGGCCGGAGGCTTGCAAATGATGAAAACCCTATTTTTACATTGACGTACATTTCATTAAAGCGATTAAAAGCTTCTCTCAATGTCATCATTAACAATCTTTTCTGAACAGCTAATCTCTTATTTCATGTCTTTACGCTAACAAAATCTCTTTAACCTGGCATTGCACGGCTTATATCATCGTCCTCAAAAAAATTCAAAACCAGTTCTTTTGTTTCATTACTCAAAGCTTTTCCAGAGCTTGAACCTTGAGATGAATCAAATACATTATCTCTTTCCTTTCTTGCATCTGATGCCATGTTTCTACTCGTTTCAAATTCGTCTACAATTTTTTGTACTGACCATGATTTTGGTAACAATGATAAAATTAATAGTTTTTCTTGCCTTGTGGCTGAATTTAAAAATTTCATTTTCATATTTTCCATCACTTCATCAAACTCGTTTGCTTTTTCTGTTTTAGCGTCTAATTTAAAAAGATTTCTTCGTACACCTTCGACGATTTCAGCGCACTTTTTTTCAGGATAGTGAACATTTTTAACCTTACCTAAATCTATAGGCGAAACACGAATAGCTGCTATTCCTCGGTTGAATATTTCGACGTCTACAGGCATCGTGAAGTCTTCATTTGATTGAATTGTGCTTAGCGTTGACGCTGATGGTATCGTGACCAAACTTTCATAGCTTTGCGAATCAGGTACATTAGGTATGGTCTGAACAGTTGGCATCCTTGAGCCGCCGGCTACGCTTTGTTCTTCGTTTTGGGTGAGGTGAGCTCTTGAATCAATATGTAGACGGCAAGACGAACAAATACGAAAATCCTAGGTGTTGAGTGTGGATACCTTGGAAAATCCAATTGATTTAAGTTTTTGGATGATACCATCCGTGAGATATCGCAGCTCTTTCGAACACTGAATGTCTTTGAATGGGCGAATACATTTTATTTTACTCATTTTGTAATCTGTAACATAGACAATATTTTCCAATTGTTAGTTTTGTACGAAAATATCACAAAACATATAATTAAAATGTCTATTTAAAACTTACCTTTGCACCAAAACGTGTTACACTTTCCTTTACAATTATTATGTTATCAAACAACACTAGATCTCGTTCAAAAACACAGGATTATGAGCTGAAATTACTATAATCACTATGCTACTAGCAACCTTTCTGCATTTACTGTTTGGTAGATACTGGATTAATTCAGAACCGAGTCAGACATTATTATACAGCTCACGGGTAGAAATCATAGAATACTGGGTAAAGACTGTTGGAAGATAGGTGGAGTTGAACGCTCAGGTATCGTCGAACCTTCAAGTACGAGTTTGGAGAGTTGGAGCGAGGTAGATTTGCTGGCATAGGTATATTGTTATTGAAGAAGATTGTAAATTGTATATACCTGGAATGAATAAAGAGTGCGGCGGTTGTTGATTGAGGTATCAGTCGGCAGCCGTCTAGTTTGATGGAAGGTGACTAAGACTGCGTTCTTTTTGTTTATTATTAAGAAACGGTCATCGACGGAGCTAGCCTCGTTATGGCCAGCGTGGCCATGGTGGACTAGTTCCAACAAAGACCATGTTTACAATCACCAACTGTACGTAGTACAGCTAACTGGTATCTAATTACCTGTATCTAATACTTGTTAGCACGTTTTCAGCACAACGCACCAAAAATCACTTGAAGAAATCATTGTTCCTGATAGTGGGATTTTGTAACTTGTTTTTCAAAATACTTTTAAGGCAGAGAATTTCACTCGAATCTTTGAGCTGTCAGTGTCATTTTAACTCAAAATTTTCCAATCTTTCCGAAAAAAAATACTTTTGAAACTGAAAAAACACGGAGTACATCCGAAAAGGGCCAAAACTTATTAAGTTATCAAAAAAATCAATATTAAATCAGTAATATCTTCTAAACGGTGCATCTTAGAAAAATGTTACCGAAGTACTTTTTGCTTGCAAATTTGAGGTACTTTCATAAAATTAGGGTGACAAACTTTTTTGACTTTTCTTAATAGCTTTTTTGAAAATTGTAATTTTTTTTAAATTTTTTTTTTTCATTGTAACCTATTTTTCTCCGGAACAACTCACTGTGCACTAGATAGCATTTTAAGTCAGCTTTAACATAAGAATAATTAAAAAATTATTGACAGGTCACTTTTAAGGGAAAATCTATATTTTAGTTCAAAACATAAAAACCAAACTTTTTTTTACCGTGCATATTTTCTCCATATAGCACCAACAATTGTCTGAAACTTCGCCGAAGACACCAAACCAATCGGACAAACCGTTTCCGAGATACAATTTTTTGAAGATATCATGTGCATTTTTCATAGGCCCTTCTCATAAGTAAGGCTAGATTCAAAATGGCGAACCAAGTATGCAAAACGGCGTTTTTCTTCCCCAAAAACTTGTATGCAAGGTTTCATGCAAATCAAAAAATACAAAAAATAAAAACTGGAAAAATTTCCCACTTGTTCGTGGAATCGCTCACTACCGGTAGATAGCGAAATAGTACAGAGCTTGATGTTGTCTGATGCGTATTGCAGCCATGTCCAGAAGTACTAGCTTCAGGTTGAGATGGCTGTCGATTTCCGCTCGTAGCTTGGTGCTTCTCTTTCTGGTCGTTGTGTAGAAGTTCGTGATGTCTGTATATACATCCTTCCTTGCCGCATGGTTTGGCCTTGTAGTTCCCTTTGTGTTGGCAAGGGCACGTGCGGCAAAGTCCAAACTCTTTGACTACCGCCCATCTGGAATCCCTGGAGAATTCTTGAAATCGTTTGCACTTGTCCGCTGATTTGCAGTTTCCTTTGCACACTACACATGTCTCCTTTGTTGACAGTGATGCAGAATGAACTATCGCTTTTAGGGACATTTGAGCATTGGTATCTTGTGAAGCTGTACTATCAGAATGCGCATTGAGATAGCCGTCTCCCCTTTTGCTCCGACGAGTATCGTTACGGACAGGTTTTGATTCCAGTGAAACAGTGGGGAACATCACAGAACTAGCCGCTTCAGCAAGGGCGTATATCCATTCGCTAAAGTTCGCCAGGTTGACCGTGAGGTATGTCTTACGATGTTGAGCCCAATTAAGCTTGATTGACGGTGGTAATTTGTTGACGAGCTGGTGTAATAGAGTGACGTTGTACATATACTCCTCTAATCCGCATGACTCAGCTGTTGCACAAAAATTCTGTACGCTCACTGCGAAATCCACCAATGTTTTCAATCTGTCTTCTCGAATCGCTGGTAGCGAACTTATTTTGCCAATCAACGAGTGAACAATGATTTCCGGTTGACCATACAACATCCTCAAAGTGTCCATGACTCCTTGCACGTTGCCAGGATGCATCAACCTACACTTGACGGCCTCGTAGGATTTTCCCTTCAAACTCCGTTGCAGCCGCACCAGGTTCTCCTCTTCCGTGAATCCACACATAGCTGTTGTGCTGTTGAACATGGATAAGAAGATTGGCCATTCTTCCGGGTTGCCAGAAAACGTCGGCAAATCCTTAGAAACTGCTTGCCGTGCTGCAATCTGGGAACGTGAAAGCTGGAACTGGTCGTCATCTTCACTAATTACCGTAGAGTTTCTCGACGATCCCTGAACACGTATGGCACGCAGTGTGCCGTGAGTTGATCGATTCGAATCCAAACCTGACTTGCTTGGATGATTTATCTTGTGATCAACTTGCGTTGATTGAGGCAGTGAATCCGGACTGAAGCGTCCTGACTGAACTCGCACTGAATTCCGGTTTTCTAGCAAATGGTTGGGTTGCTCTGCAGGAATCTGTCTAGAAGATACTGGATTTGTAGGTTGTTGTTGTTCATGCACACGTCTTTCCTTTTCCCGTTGCTGCTTCCATAATTGATTGATGCGTTGCTCTTCCATTTGTAGCTGTTGCTGTTGCTCTCGCAGTAGTTTTTCCTGTTCCAGCCGTTCTCGACGTTGTTGCTGTTCGTAGCGCCGGAAGTCTTCTTCCCTCTGCAATTGTCTTTGTTGTTGGTGTCGTAGTTGCGCCTGCTGCATCGTTTCTATTTGTCTTTCTTCATGTAAAGGTTGATCTGAAGTAGCAGAATTCGACGATCCTTTAACTTTATCTAATTGCGTACGACTTGCAGTTTTGACCGAGTCTTCTATCCGACTGTGTGAAATGATAGAACTGGAACTCCGACTCGAACCTTTTTCACTAGTCAAGTCCTCCAGAATTTTGTACTTCTTGGCTAGGAATTCCTTGTGTTTTTCTGCTTCTTCTAGAGCAGCTGCTCGCCTACGTTTTTCTTCTTCTTGCTGCTCCAGTCTACGCTGCTCAGCTTGCCGTTCTTCAAACTCTCTTTCTTCCTGCAGCCGCAGTAGCTGCAATTTAGCACGGTTCCGAGCGGATCTCTGCGACGAAGAACAAGAAACTTCAGAAAAGGCCTTTTCCAACTCGATTTTAGGCACTCCTCCCACTGATGGTACGAAAAGCTTCTTCTTCCGTTTGTCATTTGATGAACTTGACTGAAGAACAGGTTCTGGTTTCTTAAGCGACACAGCATCTGACTGCTTTTCCGATGGATGTTGTTCTGGAACTAGATGACGACCCATGTATCCGGATAGTATCAGAGGCTCGGATAGAGTTGACTTAATTTCACCGCTGGATACACGAATAGGCGCAGTTGTAATGACTTCGTTGACTGACAAAGTGCGTTTGGATTTATGCTCCGTCTTGGCATACTTCGGTGTTGACTGTTTGTTGGAAGTTGGCGTAGTTCGCTGGATCCATTTTGCGGTCTTGCAGTTAGTACAACTCCAGCTCCGGTTGACAACTTCCTCCGTTACTCCAACACAATCGTAGTGATGCCATCCATCGCATTGATCGCATTGCACCATTTCATCTGAATCAGGTCCTTCACAACTCCTACAGGCTTGTCCATCGACGGTCTTTTCTATTTCGTCCACAACTACCACATCATCCTTACCATCACCATCTTTATCTCGATCACTAGCCACACCACTTTTTACCGGTTTAGACTGCGTGCCCTTCTTACCATCGGACTTTGAACCACGACTTAACATGTTCACGAAGTTTGATTTCGTATCGAACAAAAAATTGTTGTCCGCGAACTGCTTGTTTTCGTCACAATAAACGAAAATTATATTATGTTGAAATCAGTTCAACGTGAAAGGGTTTTCCAAAATTATAATTCTCGCCGTAAATAAAAAGCTCGATCCGGTTGATTTTGCCAACTTGGAGAATATAATTTTCCTGTCGAATGACAATGAATCCATTATTTATAACCATCGTTCTAGATGTACATTTGCTCGAGTTTTAAATTTAGTTCATGTACGTTAGAGCATATATGTGTGTGTATAGATGTTGATTTCATACTTTTGATCGATCTCAATCATTTTTAAACCTATATGTACATTTAGATAGTAAGTACTTACGTTTAGTTTCCCTTTCATTAAGGACCTAGTTCTAGGATATAGCGTAGTGCACTTAGTGGCCAGTCCTAGTTAATGTAGGTTAAGGTTATCGAAAGTTAGCTTAAGTAATTCCAGTTCATAATATTCGAGTTTTGCTTTCTTACCGGTAGCATACGATGGCAATGCAACACCACAGTATAATGCTCAGCAGTGGCAGCAGTAAATTTAGGATAGCTATTACGTAAGTATAGTTTAAGGATAGTTTCTTTTATAAATATTTTGTGTCACCTATGCTCACCGATGTTTATAAAACCTCACTTCACTAGTATAACAATTCACTTTAATTATAATCAAGGCTTGATTCACTTCTCGCTTGCACTCGGTATTGTCTCGGTTTTGTTTTTATCCTTACTCACCCGATGTGACATATCGTTCAACTTCGTAGTGCGTGGAACCGCCGCAGGGGTGCTTCTGGCGCGATGCTGATGGTTGGCAAGGTGTGTAGATGTTGGGAGGTGAGCGCGCTGGCCTAATAGTGTACTACAACTGAGCGTTTCATTTGCCCTGCTGAAAGATCGGTGCCGGTGTCTCTCGTCATTGTTTTCAACAATACTCATTTAAGTGAGTAGAGTTAAAGTGAGTTTTTTTTTTAAAAAAAGGCAGTGTGG
Source organism: Aedes japonicus (assembly GCA_034211315.2). Lineage (NCBI taxonomy): Eukaryota > Metazoa > Arthropoda > Insecta > Diptera > Culicidae > Aedes > Aedes japonicus. The sequence continues at coordinate 12,932 of JASCZW010008628.1, read as the reverse complement.
TTTTCCAGTGAAATAGGTAAATCAAGCAGTGCTTGCTGGCGAATTATCTTCCCGCTTATTTTCGCTTCATCTCCGCGTGGTGACGCTAACCAGCGATAAACTACTACATCGCCAACGGTCATCCGACAGCGTTGAGTGAGTGCACCCGAAGGCGATCGCATCAGCGCACCGCTCCCCGCTCTCCGCATAGAAGTGCGACGTTCGCGCATACGGTTTGTCAGCAGCAGCAGCAGCAACAGATCAGTAATATTAGTTAAGTTTTTTCCCCTCCCCTGTCCTTCATCCCACTAGAGTTTAGCTTTAATTTGCGTGTTCTTTGTTTGTATTTGTGTGTGATTTAAATTTTTGGGAGCGTTCGACGCTTCCACGAGTAAGGCAAATCGAGCATGTTGAAGAGGTTTCTTCAACATGGACGGTTTGGCTCAAAAAGTGCCTTTACCACCCGATAATGGGGAGGCATAAACAAGATTCCGCCCGCGATCGTATCCAATGGCCCAATGGCGGTCGGCCCAAAGGTTGTCTACTTTTAGCCCAAAATGAAACCTTTGAATGTATATCAAATTACAAGTGATCTGACGAAGCGATTTTCAGTCGTGACAGAGATCACGAAAGTAAAATTTAATAAACTCTGTGTTGTCGTCTCTAACCTGAAGCAGGCTAATGAGATTGCTGCTTCCCAGCATTTTACACTCGAATATCGAGTTTATATTCCAACTCGTTTTTTGCAACAACAGTTGGAAACCTTTGCTGAATGGTGTCGTATCAACCGAATGTCTCTGAATGTGTCCAAATGTTCGGTAATTTCCTTTGGCCGCAGGTGCTCCCTCTTCCAATTTGACTATGGATTGGCAGGTGTACAAATGCGACGTGATACTACGATAAAGGACTTGGGAATCCTTATCGACTCTAAATTAACCTTCAAAGACCACGTTGGGTACGTTGTGTCAAAAGCTTCGTCGCAGCTGGGCTCCTTGTAAAAAGTTCAAGGATGTTTATTGCCTGAAGGCTATATACTGCGCAATTGTACGCCCTATCCTTGAATACTCGACCGTCGTATGGTCCCCATATTATCAGAACGAAACTCAACGCATAGAAGCCATTCAACGGAAATTCACCCGATTCGCCCTTCGTCACCTCAGATGGAGGGATCCAATGAATTTGCCAAGTTATACTAGCCGCTGCAAGCTCATTCACTTGGAACCACTCGAGTCGAGACGCAACATGTCAAAGGCATGTTTCATCGGATATATTCTTCAAAGCAACATTGATTGTGCATCGCTACTGAGTCTGCTGGATCTAAACATTCGTCGCCGAAACCTCCGAACACATCTGTTTCTAAGCTGTCCTCCTGCACGAACAAATTATGGCTTCAATGAACCTATGCAAAGCATGTCCCGTTTTTTTAACACGTGCTTCCATGTGTTTGATTTTAATGTGTCACGAGAAACGAACAAATGTGCTTTGAGGCGTTTTTTATGTTAGTCACTGTTTGCTAGGGTTCAAAATATTGTGTGTGTATGTTAGTTTTAAGTAAACACGATTGTCATTGGGGTGGGTATTTCACCTGTTGACGAATAAACAATAAACAATAAACCAACTCATGATGTGGAGATTGTAGGAGTGGTCACAGAGGCGAGTCTGTGCCCTGAAATTTTGGAGAAGCGGGCGGTTGGCCGATTCAAGAACCCTCTTCTCCCCCCAGTTCAGATACTGGAAGTAAGAAAATTAGTCAAAATATCGCACAGCGAGGGTAAGAAAAAAGTTATCCCCACAGACTCGTTTCGGGTAACCTTTTCTGTCTCTGCCCTTCCTCACTACTTAGAACTGGACAAACTTCGTCTACCTGTGCGGTTGTTTGTACCCCGGGTAATGATCTGCCAAAACTGCCAGCAAATGGGGCATTCGGCCTCCCATTGCGGCAATAAGGCACGCTGTTCAACTTGCGGGGAGAAACATGAGGCTGGTCCCTGTGCAGATAACACACTAAAATGTGTTTTCTGCAAGCGAACCCCTCCTCATGCTCTCTCGTCGTGCCCGGCGTATAAACAACGCGGGAAAAAAATAGAACGTTCGCTAAAACAACGTTCAAGGCAATCTTTTGCAGAAATGCTTAAGAAAGCTTCGCCACCCGATACCAATACAAATCCTTTCGCTCCTCTTTCAGATGACGAGTCTGATTCGGATTTGGTTGAGGAGGGGACATCTTTTAGTTTTCCGGGAGGTGCTCCACGGAAGCGAAGACGCATTCGAGCTGTGAAAGCAGCTGAATAGAAGCCTCAAATCAACATGCCCAATTCAAAGAGCAGAGAAAAGAAAGATAATCCGAATCCTCCTGGTTTTCGTAGTGCCAACTACACACAGGATTTCCCATCTCTCCCGGGGACATCCAAAATCCCTGATGCACCGATTTTAAGAACAGAAGCCCCCTCTTCATCTGGGCTGTTCTCATTTGATGATATTGTGGAAGGTATTTTCAAATACCTCGAAATTTCTGACCCTCTTAAAAGCATTGTTATGGCAATGCTTCCCACTGTGAAAACTTTTTTAAAGAAATTAACATTAAAGTGGCCCCTCCTTGCAGCTATCATTTCCTTCGATGGATAATTTGCCAAAAGAGGTCGAGGATTTGATCACTGTTCTGCAGTGGAATTGTCGAAGTCTTGTTCCTAAATTGGATTCATTAAAATTTTTAGCTCACAATATCGGTTGTGACGCATTTGCTCTTTGTGAAACATGGCTTTGAGCCGAAATTGATCTTCCGATTCACGATTTCAACATTATTCGGCTTGATCGTGAGGATTCACGTGGAGGAGGAGTACTTTTGGGGATCAAAAGGTGCTACTCCTTCTATAGAGTGAATTTTCCTCCAATTCCAGGTATTGAAGTTGCCGCATGTCAGGCTGTTATTAAAAATAAAAGCCTTTGCATTGCTTCTGTGTACATTCCTCCTAGAGCACCAATTAACCGAAAACAACTTTCAGATATTTGTTCGGTCCTTCCTGCTCCGCGGTTGATCATGGGAGATTTTAACTCTCATGGTACAGGCAGGGGAGAACTGTATGATGACAACCGTTCTTCTTTGATATATGACCTCTGTAACAACTTCAATATGACAGTTCTCACAATGGAGAAGTACGCTTGGCTGGTCCATCCTCACTGGGTAGGTTGACCTCACTTTGCTCAATTCATTATCGTTGGACTGCACGTGGAATGTGATCCAGGATCCCCACGGTAGTGATCATTTGCCTATAAAAATTTCGGCTGCCACCGGGCTCACTACGCCAGAATCTATCAACGTCACGTATGATATAACTCGTAATATCGATTTGACAAGGTTCAAGACAGCAATAGATGAAGCCGTAACAACGGTAGAAGGGCTTCCACCGCTGGACGAATATAACTTCCTCTCCAACCTGATTTTGGAAAGCTAAAACTCGACCAGTTTCAGGAACGTCATTTCGCAGGAAACCTCCTTCCCCATGGTGGGATAAGCAATGCACCGAGGTTTACCGCAAAAAGTCCGACGCTTTCAAAGTTTTTCGTAGACGTGGAACACCTGAGCACTTCGGAAGGTACACGGATCTCGAACGAGAATTTAAGAGCATCATCAAGGCCAAGAAACGCTGTTACTGGCGACAATTCGTGGATGGGTTATCGCGTGAAACGTCGATGAGTACTCTTTGGAACACGGTGCGAAGATTGCGTAACCGAACTACGAACAACGAAAGCGAAGAGTACTCGGACCAATGGATCCTCAAGTTCGCGCGAAAAGTTTGTCCAGATTCTGTGCCGGCACAAATGTTTCCTCGCGAACCCACGAATTCGATAGATGAGATCAGCCAACCTTTTTCAATGGTAGAACTCTCTCTCGCACTCCTTTCGTGTGGCAATACGGCTCCAGGAGCTGACAGGATCAAGTTCAACTTGCTCAAGAACCTCCCAGACGTCGCTAAAAGGCGCATGTTGCACTTGTTTAATCAGTTTCTGGAACTCAACATTGTACCGGAGGATTGGAGACGGGTGAGAGTTATTGCCATTCAAAAACCTGGTAAGCCCGCGTCCGACCACAACTCCTATCGACCCATCGCGATGTTATCCTGTATTCGAAAGTTGTTGGAGAAAATGATTCTTTTCCGCTTGGACAAATGGGTTGTAACGAACAACCTGCTTTCAGATACTCAATATGGTTTCCGCAGAGGTAAGGGAACGAACGACGGTCCGCGTTGCTTTCCACGGATATTCAGATAGCTTTTGCTAAAAAAGAGCAAATGGCTTCTGTATTCTTGGATACCAAGGGGGCTTTTGATTCAGTATCTCTTGAAGTTCTTTTAGACAAACTCCACGCTTGTGGCTTTTCACCATTAATGAACAATTTTTTGTACAATTTGCTGTCAGAGAAACATATGAACTTTTCTCATGGAAACTCTACAGCTTTTCGATTTAGCTACATGAGTCTCCCCCAGGGATCCTGTTTAAGCCCTCTTTTGTATAAATTTTATGTCAAAAATATTGACGGTTGTCTAGGTGACAACTGTACGTTGAGACAACTTGCAGATGACGGCGTAGTGTCTGTCATGGGACCTAATGGGGTCGATCTACAAGGACCCTTGTAGGATACCTTAGACAATTTGTCTACTTGGACTAGGTATCGAATTCTCTACGGAGAAAACTGAGTTGGTAGTTTTTTCTAGGAAGCATAACCCAGCACAACCGAAGCTTCACATTTGGGGTAAGCCGATAACACATTCTATGTCATTTAAATATCTTGGGGTCTGGTTCGATTCAAAGTGCACCTGGAGATCTCACATTGAGTATCTGAAGCGAAAATGCCAGCCAAGGATCAACTTTTTCTGCACAATTACCGGGACCTGGTGGGGAGCGCATCCGCAAGATCTTCTAACGTTGTACCGGACAGCGATTTTGTCGGTTTTAGAATACGGTAGTTTTTGTTTTCAATCGGCGGCTCGGTCGCACATCATCAAACTGGAACGTATTCAGTATCGGTGTCTTCGTATCGCGTTAGGTTGCATGCACTCGACTCATACAATGAGTCTTGAAGTGCTGGCTGGCATGTTGTCACTCTCGGATCGGTTTTCAGAATTAACTCTCCGACTCCTCACCAGGTGTGAGGTTATGAACCCTCAGGTAATCGAAAACTTTGAGAAGCTTCTTGAGTTGAACCCTCAAACTCGCTTCATGACGTTGTACCATTTGTACATGACTCAGGATGTCAGCCCTTCGCTGAATATTCCCAATCATGTTTGCTTCTTCGATTTCGGAAATTCGGTTCATTTTGATTTATCCATGAAACAGAAGCTTCGTGGAATCCCAGAGCATCATCGTCCTATGATTGCTCCGGTGATATTTGCTGCAAAGTTTGGCCTAGTTGATTCCACCAAAACGTTTTTCACAGACGGGTCTTTGATAGAGGACTCCGCTGGCTTTGGTGTATACAATAAAAATTATAGCGTCGCTCGCAAACTTCAAGCACCTTGTTCTGTTTTTGTCGCGGAATTGGCAGCAATTCATTTTTCTTTAGAAACTGTTGCCTCTTTTACACCGGATCAATACTTCATTTTCACGGATAGTCTTAGTTCTATAGAGGCTATTCGCTCCTTGAGGCCGGTAAAGCACACCTCCTATTTTCTTATGAAAATACGAGGTCTTCTAAGTGCTTTATCTTCACGTTCTTTTATTATCACCTTTGTGTGTGTCCCTTCTCATTGTTCGATTCCTGACAATGAGAAAGCGGACTCGCTTGCAAGGGTGGGCGCTATGGAAGGCGATATTTATGACCGACAAATCGCCTTCAACGAATTTTTCTATATTTTTCGTCAGATATCGCTCGATAGCTGGCAGTATAAATAAGGAGATTTGGGGCGATGGCTACATTCTATCACTCCTAAGGTGTCTAAGAAGAACTGGTGAGTGACTGCGCTCTACATTAGAAGTAGTGTTCAAAGTGTCCCGCATTTACGCTATTTTTTGGATATACTAATTCGCAAAACCGCGATATTTGTAGTGGATAAAATTTATAAGTGCCAAAACTATTGGTTGACTAAGTGATATAGATTTAGAAGTAGAAACTGAGAAGAAATTATACGAAATTAAAAGTGACACCACATTCGCTCGGTGCATTACTATTGTTAACCCGTGGCGGCAATTATTCAGGCATAAAGGCCTTCATTGATTTGCTATAAAACGAAGAGAGTGAGTGCTACCAACACCAACGTGGGTACTTGGTATATCAAAACAAAACTGACGGTAGGCTCAATATATTCTATTTAGAAACAAAATGAATGTAGAAGATAAAAGTGATTTAGAAAATTATGAGGACGGGCTCTTAAGCCAATCCGCGGGAAACATTGAATCATGCTCGTCTTCCATTCTCGACTCCGACGATGAAGATGGCATTAATGTGACGATCAAGCAAGTGATACCTGGAAAACCTGACCCCAAATCGCCCAAATCGGTACGTTTGAAGAAGCGTTTGTGTGGGTCAGCAAGAAGAAGGTTAAAACGACTCATGAATGACGGTATGAGTTTCGAGGAAGCTCGTGAAAAAGCGGTGCAACCAGTTGCAACTCCCAAAAGATCACGGAACGTAGACTTTGATACGACTAACAGTTCAGAACGTCAGCCGATGCCAAAAAAATGTCGCGATGAACATGGTCAGGGAGTCGAAGCTGGTCATAAGCGAACAACAATGGTACCGAAATTGGATAAAGATCCAGTTCAGGGAGGCAGTAGCAGTAAATCTAGCCGTAGGGTAAACCTGCCGGCACCAACCTACCAAGAAATTGCCAGTCGGGTTAAATTGGGAATAATTCCCAAAGGATATCCGGAAATCGAGTTAACCTCCGAACAACAGGAGCCAGTAAAGGAAGCACTCCTGAAAAAGGTCCTAGATCAACGTAGAGAGCCATTTAAGCCAAAATTTGTGTATTGTACGTCCAAAACTGGGTATGTTCTAATATCCTGTAAGGACCGACACACAGCAGATTGGGTCAAAACCGCGGTTCTTCAAATAGCGCCTTGGAAAGATGCTGAGCTTGTGGCTCTTGATGAACAAGAAATTCCTCGTCAAGAAGTCCTGCTCGCGTTCTTTTATAGGAGTGCCGACGACGACAACGACACGATTTTAGGCTACATAGAAAGCCAGAACGACAACCTGAATACAGCAAATTGGAGAATTCTGCAGCGAACTGTACGGAACCAGCATGTCGAATGGGCGATCACTGTGGATGGTTCATCGATGCGACAATTGGAACAGCAAAAATTCGTCATCAATTACAAGTATGGTCAATCGCTCATTCGTAAAAAGCGTATTGTCAACCACCCAGACGCTCACGAAGAGGACGGGGGAAAAATCGTGGGTATGGAGGTAGGCTCCTCTGACGAGCAATGTACCAACAATGTGCCCGCTGACCAGGTGAGTGCTCCATCATGCTCAGGGACCAACATGGCCCAGGGTAAAGGAACTAAGGTACTTATGGACACAGATGCAGATGATAAAGGTGAGTCAGATTATTGACGTAGTTTCTCTGGGAAGGGCACAATGGAATCCTTAAGGGTGAACGATGGTCAGGGATCGATTAATGGGAATCCTGGAAAACAAAAAAAAAATGAAAAATTATTGCAGGGTAAACGCCAACCTATACAGAGGGAACAAAAGAAGCCCCAAGAAGGTGAAAAGGTACAGCAATGAACAAATTCGTAAAATTTATACAGGTGAACCTTCATCATGCAAAGGGTGCATCTGCAGTGCTCAGCAGAAGGTTCACCAAAGATGAAATTAATGTGGGTCTTATACAAGAACCCTGGATAAACAATGGAAAAATTTTAGTTATTCCTGCTCAAATGGGTAAATTGCTGTATGATGACAGCAATCCTAGCCCCAGAGCAGCAATTCTAGTGAGCAGTAAAACAAAGCTTGTTCCACTTACAGAATATATCTCTAGAGACATCGTTGCGATAAAGATAGAAGTTCCAACAATTCGGGGAAAGACTGAGATTTATGTAGCCTCGGCGTATTTCCCAGGGGATGTTGAAGTAGCCCCTCCATCCGAAGTGACGACGTTTATCTCATACTGTAAGCAAATCAATAAACATTTTATAATTGGTTGCGATGCAAATGCCCATCACACTATATGGGGTAGCACCAACATTAATAAAAGAGGAGAAAATCTTCTAAACTATATAACTTCTAATAATATTGATGTTTGCAACAGGGGAAGCGATCCGACATTCATCACAGCTGCAAGGCAGGAAGTGTTGGATCTTACGCTTTGCAGTGAATTACTTTCGGAAAAAATCAGTAGTTGGATAGTATCGGAGGAGGAATCGCTGTCAGACCATAAACACATCAGGTTTGAATATACAGCCGGTGAACTTATTTCAGACAGTTATAGAGATCCAAAAAGAACAAATTGGGATTTGTATCGCTTTCATCTTAATAACAATAGCATACATTCAGAGGTCGAAATTCGAACTGTTGAACAATTGGAAAACGCTTCAAGCCAAATGGTGAATGACATTATAAATTCCTTTAGTGCTAGCTGTCCTATCCGGCAAAAATCCTCTACCAGAGAGGTTTCATGGTGGAATGGGAAGCTAGCAGCATTAAGGAAAAAAGCAAGGAGGTTGTTCAATAGAGCGAAAGCTTCCAATGCATGGGATTTATACAAAAAGACTTTAACAGAGTATAATAAAGAAATAAAGCGGGCTAAACGCAAAGATTGGAAACGATCATGTGAAAACATCGAAAGTACTCCAGTTGTTGCGAGATTACAGAAAGCTCTTTCTAAAGACCATTCTAATGGTTTGGGTAGTCTCAAAAAAGAAAATGGATGTTTCACTAAAGACTTACTGAAACAATGGAATTGATGATGAAAGCCCATTTCCCATATTCGATTACGATTTCGGGGGAAAATCTTCAGGATTCAGAAGGTACAAGACCAGCACAAGATTGGTCTATAAATGCCTACACTAAAGCCTGTGAAATTTTCACCCTATCCAAAGTCGAATGGGGCTTCGGTTCTTTTAAGCCATTCGAAGCTGCTGGAATGGACGGTATTTTTCCAGCTCTTCTTCAGCAAGGAGAAGAAAATTTAGGCGTGCGACTTAATGAATTATTCAGAGCCAGTTTCACCTTAGGTTATATTCCAAAAACCTGGAGGGAGATACGGGTCATTTTTATTCCAAAGGCTGGGAAAAGAGATAAAACATCCCCAATAGCTTTTCGACCGATAAGTTTATCATCAATTATTTTGAAAACAATGGAAAAGATAATAGATATCTACGTTAAATCAACATTCTTGAAGAATTTTCCTCTGAGCAAATCCCAATTTGCATACCAAAGCGGAAAGTCTACTATTACGGCACTGAGTTGCCTAATAACAAAAATTGAAAATTCATTTCAAGCCAAGGAGATATCTTTATGTGCATTTTTAGACATAGAAGGGGCATTTGACAATGCATCTCATAGATCCATGTGCACAGCCATGGAGACTAGACGCTTTGACAAAGAAATAATAAGTTGGATAGAGGCGATGCTTAAAAATCGAGTCATGTTTGCAGACTTTGGTGGATCGCGATTGGTAGTCAGACCACAAAAAGGATGCCCACAAGGTGGAGTTCTGTCACCCTTGCTTTGGTCGCTAGTAGTTGATGATCTTTTGAGAAAGTTATCCGATCTTGGATTTGAAGTAGTTGGATATGCCGATGATGTTTGTATCATCGTGCGCGGAAAGCAAGAAAATATAATTTGCTGCCGAATGCAATCTGCATTGAATTTTACTTCGAAGTGGTGCAAAAAAGAGGGTCTGGGTATTAATCCCTAAAAACGGTAATTATACCGTTCACAAAGCGAAGAACGGTATCGTTGCCTAGACTGACTATAACTGGGGTTGCAATTGATTTTTCGACTGAAGTAAAATACCTCGGTGTTATTCTAGACAGAAAACTCAATTGGAACTCACACTTAGAGAGTGTTATTAACAAGGGAATAAATGCCTTTTGGGTCTGCAAAAGAACATTTGGCAAAAAATGGGGCCTACGTCCAAAAATGATTAAATGGATTTACACCAGCATAGTTAGGCCAAGAATTACCTACGCCTCTTTAGTGTGGTGGCCAAAAACAAAAGAAGTAACTGCTCAGAAAAAATTGGGTAAGCTGCAAAGACTAGCATGTCTTTCAATAACCGGGGCAATGCATAGCACATCATCGATGGCGCTAAATGCCCTCTTAAATTTACTACCACTTCATCAATTTATAGAATTGCAAGCAGGGAGAAGTTTTCAACTAATGATACGAGTTGACAGGATTCAAAAAGGAAAATTGGTTAGAGATCCTTAAAAACTTCCATTTGAATCCAGCGACAAACTCAATAGTAGAATGGATGCCGATGAAAGCCAACTATGAAATTCCCTTTAAAGTGGTCGCAACACGTCGCTACTTACGGGAACAAGGTGGGCCAAGTCTTCGTCCAGGCTCTATTGTGTTTTTCACAGATGGTTCAAAAATGAGCAACAAAACAGGATGTGGGGTTTTTGGTCCGGGGATAAAACAATTTACTCCTATGGGAAAATATCCAACAGTATTTCAAGCGGAAATTTATGCAATTATGGAATGTGTTTATATCTGCCTTAAGAGAAAGTATAGATTTACAAATATTTGTATTTGTTCAGATAGCTTAGCAGCTTTAAATGCAGTTCAAAGCGTATACATGTCAGTCAATGTTAGTTTGGGAGTGCATCCTATTATTGGAAGCAATTGGCTAGGAGTGGGAACGAAGTCCAATTTGTACCGGGTTCCCGGACATTGCGGAATAGAGGGAATAGAAATAGCGGATAGTCTGGCCAGGAAGGGCTCCGACGCTGCGTTCACAGGCCCGAGCCATTCTGTGCAGTTTCATACTGTTCTCTAAAGATGGAGTTTAAGCAGTGGAAATGTCTATGGTTCAAGCAAACTGGAATAGTACAGATACATCACGATAAGCAAAAGATTCATAGTACCGAGTGAGAAAAACACTCTAAACCTACTTAAATTAAACAAAAATAATCCTGAGGGTTATAACCGGTCTATTCACTGGCCACTGCCCTAGTAGATACCACTTGGAAAAAATGGGTAACTTGACACCACGACGATGCCGATTTTGCCAACCGAAAGCGAAACTTCAGGAACATTTGCTCTGCGACTGTAGTACGTTTATTTAGACTCGGCCTGAATTTTAGGAAAAGGGCTTTTACAACCCTATGAAGTCTGGCGATAGTTAAGTCCCGGTAAGGTAATAGATTTTATTAGACAAGTCGTACCTACCTGGGACAAAATGCAGACTCAGACATTGTCCATGACATCACAATTGTGATGGGTAAATCCGATCTGCTAAATTAAATGGGTCACTCACCACAATATTCCTCTAATTGGTCGCAGTGGTTCGTTCTACGGCTCAACAAAAAAAAAAAAAAGAAGGTAATAAGTCAATTACATTTCGAGCGCGATTGAAAGCGTAACTTCACGACTGATATACACAGTTAAAAAAAACACTGAATTTTCTGCGTTATCTAATGGCACATAAAGGGAATGCTAGATTTGGCTAGTGTGATAATCGTGATATTTCATGTAACGCCTAAGTCCAAACAACGCCTAATCCAGCCTGTTGGTATGAAAAATTGTAAACAATATCGTTGTTTACGCCCTTTGACTTGGAATCAACGAAGGAAAACTTTACAAGACTTGTTAAAATTAATTATTTTTTCTAGGAGTATCTTAATATCATATGTCATACATATTATTTCAATGAAAGCAAGATGTATGAATGTAGATATCAAGGCAAGCTATATAAAATTAATAAGGTTGTTTAGTACCGTTTAGTAGGTGGATTTGATTTGGAACAAACCAATTTCGGCCTCTTTTAAAACAATGAAGTGATCTAGTTTGCACATTGTGTAGTCCTACCGTCACCTTAGCGTACTAACCTTATTGGTAGTTTTTCAAAAGTATTTTGATCCCGTGTCCACAAAAAGCATCATGCAGATGGATAATACGTGTTTTGGCCAGATAAAGTGTCATCGCATTACGCAAAAGAACAATCGTTCCGGATTACCCATTTGATTCCATTTGTACCAAACAACCACAACCCGGCAAATCTGCCTCAGTGTTGCCAAACCGAAGATTTCTTCGAGATATTGAGCTCCTTGATGTACAAAAATAACCTGGAAAAGCCTCGAATTGAAAACAGTCGATTGGTAGAAGCAAGATGCATTCGCAAGTTAACATGATGGCCGTACAACGCTTCGGTTCCGACATCAAACGGAAGCTTCCGTTTCAAATGGTCACTAATTTTTTCTCAACAATGGACAAACATATCTTTAATTTCAAGAAATCAGATGCAAACGTCAACGCTAATGCTTCATATCCATGTACAGAAAAGCCGTTAGATTATTATGATGCAGACTTTAAACTTGAAAACTAATTGACATTATAAGGTTACATAAGTAATCCATACACAACATCAATTTGCATCTCATCGGTCCCGGTATCCTTAAGCAAAAAGTTTAAATTGTTAGAGATACAGATGTGTTTATGCTTTATTGCCATGAAAGCAGCAGCATCAATTGACACTGACACTGTCTCATCTCAAATCTGAAACACAAACTGTGTCATAGTTCATATTAATTGATAGTGAAGTGCCAGCATAAATACCACTGCTCAACCCACGTTTTGCGAAGGTTAGCAGCATTGTTATTGACCATAACATATCCTTCGTACTAAACCAGGATCTGATGGGCTTTCCTAACTCTTATAAATTCACAAAATAGTGTAAACAATATAGTTATTAAAGATGTCTGTTGCTTTCATCTTACCAAAGATGACACATGTTTATCATTATCGCAGATTTCTGGGTATTTTTAATGACCGACACATTGAA